>JARYGA010017660.1:0-16458 GCA_030545235.1 Helianthus tuberosus
AATTCGTGTATCACCTTTGCTTCTCATAATTTTTTTTTCTATTTATTGTACTAGTGAAGAAAATTCTTGGTTTATGTGAGAAAATTTTATAATAACAAAACTAAATGTAAATATGTGTAACAATTGCATTCTAATTCGATATAATGACTAAAAACCTATAGCTAAACAATCACAATACATTGTTTTAGGTATAAAAGTTGGGTACGTTTATCTTGATTCAACATTGTTCGAAATACAATAAATAACCAGGATACCATTAGTATATAACTTTATTATAATCTGACCCAAGGTTCCAATTGCAAATAAACAGTGAACTATAAAAATCAAATAACTTTACTAGGAGGCTCAAGCACGTGCAAATAATAAGAGAATCTAAACAATATTCGAGTTTGAGATTGAGTACTCATAAAGTTGTTTCTAGATTTAGGCCAAGTTATTCTTAAATTCGAATGTATTTCAACCACAATATTCATGCTACTCACTCTTCATTCCGTTATCACGTTATACCAAATTTAATTTATGTAACTTTCATTTAATTATTGAAAACACACAAGTGAGCATCTTCGGGTGACAAATTATAAAACAAAGAAAAAAGATAAGGAATAAGAACGAAATGGTCTATTCGTCATCGACGTCGTAACCGAGATCTTCCTCAACCTTCTCGGCAGCATCTTCGGCTATTTGATCTTCCACATATTCAGCACCCTCAGCTATGGCCAACCCACCCAACAAACCGGCCGCTGCACCGACGGCCAGTCCGGTCCCCATCCCATACTTACTCTTCTTCTTCTCCTCGTCAGCATACCCGTACGATGGTTGACCACCGTATCCACCCTGCCCATATTGAGGTGGAGGTGCACCGTACGGGGAATACGGATACCCTGACGGCGGAGCCGCATAGGGATAATTTCCCCCGTACGGTGGTGGGGCAGGGTGGTACTGCGGTGGGGGCACACCATACGGAGGAGCATAGTAGGGATCCGGCGCATGATAGCGCGGTTCCCTAACAGACACTTTCACCTCCACCTTCCCGTGGGGTCGGCCAGAGGGGCGTTTCAGTTTTAGACTGTCAGTAAACGCCTCTCCGATGCCGACCTCATCAACGACGTCCTTCAGTTTAAGCTTGGCGGAGCCGATCAACGGCTTCGTGTCCTCCGCCGCGTTGGCGTGGACGATGTCGATGTAGAGAGTGGAATCCTCTATCGGGTCGGTGAGAGGGATGACGAGTGTTTGATCCCATATGGGCGACTCGTCTCCCTCTTCATCGACCCGTGTAGAGCATTTATTTTTGGGGTCTACCCAAACTACGGCGTACGGCTTGAGAGGGCCGTGCCGCCAGTTGACGTTTTTAAGATTTTTGGCAGAGGAAATCGTGACCTCTAGTTCGTAACGCGCAGCCATGATCCGCCGGTTTATGATCAGAGATTAGTGGTGGTTATGAAATGTGACGGTGGAGGATGGAAGGTATAAATAGTAGTTGCACGTTTGGATGGTTTTTTTTTTTTTTTTTTTGAACGGCGACATTTCACAACAAACGGCTCATGCCGCAATACCACCCGAAGTGGTACCCACTCACTACTCACGCAACCAGGCTACGTTTGGATGGTTTAAAGAAGGATCTCGAGGATAATGCTTCTAGTGAGCATAATTGCTCTGTCATTTACGATTATGCCCTTTAGATGAGAACATAACTAATATTTTTTATTTGGGATTGATTTAATAAACTTTGACTTGTTTAATTATATTCCACACTCGTAATTTAACCAGTTTCGTTACTAATTTTCAAATTCTCCTCACACAACTTTATTTCGTTTATGAACATTTCTATAAGCAAAATCAAGTAAAAAGTAAGTCTATATCTATAATAATTACAGGCGGTCTCCGAAAATCTTCAAAAATATATAGACACTGTGCGAAGATAAAATACGGGCCCCTAAAATATAAAATTCTTAAAAAAAATATACAAAAAAGTTTTAAATATATAAAAATGAATTAAAAAATTGTGGAATCACCTGCATGTTGCGGCGGGGTTTTTTACGTGGAAACGTAGATAAAAAGCACATCACACACGCATTTGGACAATGAAACGTAGAAAGAAAACACGTTGTAAGGGTAAATTAAGAAAATGTGGAATAGTTACGTCGTAACTTTAAAAATCGTTATTTATGATAATGTAAAATCATCGTAACCTATCCAAATTTATTTAGAAAATACATAGAGTTGAAAGACAAAACAAAAACAAAATAAGATTTTTTTTCATAAAAAAACTGGAACACACAAAACTAATTGTAGATTGAATAATATTTTAAGAAATTAACATAAATAAGCATTTCTAAACTAGATTTGAGAAATAACTATGATTCCTATTTTGATTTAATGCAACACAAAATTAGTCAATTAATGCCATTTGCATTTAATGCATATGTATCAAACATAAAGAAAAAAATCAACTAAAAATGAAGCTATCAAGATTAGAAACCAAGACCTACTTGCTAATAATGTGATATGGAAAACACTAGACCATGGGTCTCATATTATCATTTCCCAATTCAGTAATTATATATTCTAAGTTATACAGTGTAACTTTATTAAAATTAATAAATTTTTAGGCCCCCAAATGGTTTGGGTCGTCTCCCACTCCGCACCCCTCCTGGCCGCCCCTGAATAATTATACCAAAAAGATTGATAAAGAAGTTAAAAGTTAGAAGTGTCCTTTGTTGTTACATAGTTAGTAGAAATTATTATTGATTAGTCATTTGTTCGTTACATAGTTAGTAGAAATTATTATTGACAAAATGGAAAACAACTTTCAGTATACTAAATTATACCTTTTTTATTATTTATTTACTTTTGTTAATGTTAATCATCTCTTTACAATTATTTCTGAATGGCAAATATTATCGACTATTTCATTTCGACTATTTCATTTTCCAGGGTTTGAACATAAGATGTACTCTCTAAAAAATATATGTCTCTACTCATTCTCAACATTTAAAAATAATCCCTTCTAAAACACATGTATCAAATTGGCAGATTTTGAGTTATTTATATAAGATTTGTACAAAAAGGAAGTCAAAATTTATATAATTTGTACTAGGGGTGGCAAAATGGGTGGGTTGGGTACGTTTGGGTAATGGGTTAGGATGGATATGGGTTAGGATGGGTTTGGGTTAGGATGAGTTTATTAAGAAATGGGTTAGAATGGGTTTAGGTTAAGAAGGGTTTTTATCAAAATGGATTTGGGCATTATAAAAAATCAAAAAAATTATAAAAAATCCAAAAATATCAAATAAAATTCAAAAAAATTCTAAAAAGTAATAAAAATTCTAAAATTCTAAAAAATCAAAATAAATTCTAAAAAATCAAAAAAATTATAAAAAATCCAAAAATTATAAAAAAATCAAAAAAATAATAAAAAATCAAAAAAATTCTAAAAAATCCAAAAAAAATCTAAACAATCAAAAAAATTCTAAAAAAAATCAAAAAATCCTAAAAAATCAAAAAAATTATAAAAGAATCAAAAAATTCTAAAAGTCCAAAAAAATTCTAAAAAATCAAAAAAATTCTAAAAAAATCAAAAAAATCAAAATAATTCTAAAAGAATAACAAAATTCAAAAAATAAAGATTAAATTGCCAAAATCGTCCCTAAGGTTTGGGTATGTTTGCCAGTTTCATCCAAAACAATTTTTTTGTACAAAATAGTCCTCCACTTTTGAGATTTTTTGCCATTTTCACCCAAAAGTCTTATTTGCTTTATATTTTCTGTCAAACACTTGGATGAAAATGTCAAAAAATCCAAAGAATGAAGGGCAATATGGTACAAAAAAGTTGTTTTGGATGAAATTGGCAAATAAGCCCAAACCTCAGGGACGATTTTGACAACTTACTCAAAAATCAATAAAATTCTAAAAAATCCAAAAAATCATAAAAATCAAAAAGATTCTAAAAAATCCAAAAATTTAAAAATACCAAAAAACTCAAAAAATTCTAAAAATAAAGAAAATAATAAAAAATCCAAAAAATTCTAAAAAATAAAAAATATTCTAAAAAATAAAAAAATCAAAAATAAATCAAAAATAAAAAAAAAAATCAAAAAATTCAAAAAAAATCTCAAAATTCAAAAAAAATTAAAAAATTCTAAAAAAATCAAAAAAATCCAAAACAAAAAATTAAAAAAATTCTAAAAAAACCCTAAAAACTTTTTTTTAGAATTTTGTTGGGTTTTTTATAATTTTTAATTATATTTTTGATTTTTTTATACTTTTTTTACTTTTTAAATTTTTTAGTATTATTTTGTTTTTTAGATTTTTTTTGGATTTTTTTTTTTAAATATTTATATATTTTTGGATTTTTTAGAATTTTGGGATTTTTTGATTTTTTAAATTTTTTTATTTTATAGATTCTTTTGGATTTTTTATTATTTTTTTTCATTTTTTAGAATTTTTTGGATTTTTATTATTTTTTATTTTTTAGAATTTTTTCTGATTTTTTTTTATTTTTTAGAATTTTTTGGCTTTTATATTATTTTTTTGATTTTTTGAATTTTTTGGATGTTTTATTGTTTTTTTGATTTTTTAGAATTTTTTATTATTTTTTTTATTTTTTAGAAATTTTGGATTTTATATTATTTTTTGGATTTTTTATTATTTTTTTCATTTTTTAGAATTTTTTAGATTTTTTTTTTGATTTTTTAGAATTTTTTGATTTTTTTTAAATTTTTTGGATTTTTTAGATTTTTTTTTATTTTTTAGAATTTTTTTGATTTTTTAGATATTTTTTTTCTTTTTTAGAATTTTTTTGATTCTATATTATTTTTTATTTTTTGGATTTTTTAGAATTTTTGGGATTTTTTTATTATTTTTTTGATTTTTTTAGAATTTTTTTGATTTTTTTGATTTTTTAAATTTTTTTGGATTTTTTTATTATTTTTTAGAATATTTTTGATTTTTAGAACTTTTTTGATTTTTATTATTATTTTTTTAAATTTTTTTCGATTTTTCTGATTTTTTAGAAAATTTTTATTATTTTTAATTTTTTTATTATATGTGAAGCCAACATCTACGAACACTCGAATAAGATGAGAAATTTGCATGTGATGTTTTTTTAGTTACCCATTTACCCAGCATAGTACCCATCCTTAACCACGAATTATTTTAAATAAATATTATATAACCCATTCGGACCCATCCTTAGTTATTTCTTAATCCATCCTAACCCATTCTCATTTTTAAAATGACCCAAAATAACACAAAAAACCCAAATGGGTTTTATTTGCCAGTCCTAATTTTTACAAAAAAGAAGTCAAACTTATTTGTACAAAAAAGAAATCAAAATTTATGTAAGATTTGTACAAAAAAAGAAATCAAAAGTGGTTGTTGGGTCTACCTAGGGGAGGTGCGGTTTGGCCACGGCCTGGACGCGGCATTCACCTTGCTTCACTAGTTAAAACTAAAAGATGGTTTTATTTAGGGTAATATTATATTCGTTTATTCCTTTTGTTCTTTATGTATTTTATTAAGATGACATCACATGATAATATATGTTAATGATTTTTTCTCAAATTCCTTTTACATATGTTATTATGGGAAAATATCAAATAGGAAGTTTATTTTGGATAGGAATTCTAGGAAGCAATAGGATTAGGACATGTGGCAACATTTAAAATAAAGAAAAAGGGTATTTTAGTCAATCCAACCCTTTTCTTCTTCCTTTTCAAAACCCAGTAACTTCAAAACCCACCATTTTCAAAACCCACCATCTTCAACCATTTCTTCACTTTCTATCTCAATAATCACTACATTATATTGCGATTTTCATCACCAATCAATGATTCAAACACCCGATCAACGTGTTATTCAGCTTTTTTGAAGAAAACCCAGTTTAATTTCATACAAAATCTCGTTTTTTCCGGTGATTTTGAAGATAATCACTCGATCCGTTCGATTCGAGCGCTGATAAGTGTTTCAATCATTCAAAAATCGTCAATTGTTGAAGAAATCACTTCGATCCATGTAAGAAATTCTTTAATTTCATTTTTACGATATGGGTTTTTGATTTAGTCATTGCGTTTTACGATCTTGGCGGGGGTCCGGGGGCAGTGCCCCTGGTAGCGGGGACCCAGGGGCGGCAGCCCCTGGCGGGGTCCAAGGGGCAGAGCCCCTGGCTAGGGTTGAGCTCGGAAAAATTTTTTTTTCGATTAAATTGCTGTAGTAAAAATGCATCAGAAAAATTAATTTTCTGTAAATTGCCTCTGGAAACTGCATTGGTCCAGACAGTTCACAGCACAGACAATTCACTTTCTTTGGTGTTTTCTGGCCATTGCGTTTTAGAAAAACACATTCTTGAAGTGTTTTTGGTGCATTGCGTTTTAGGTAAAACACATTTTTAGGTGTTTTCAGTCCATTGCGTTTTACATATAACACTTTCTTTTGTTTTTTAGGCAATTGCGTTTTAGAATGAGTCATTTTTAAGTGTTTTCTGGCCATTGCGTTTTACAAATAAGACATTTCTTTGGGTTTTTTGTGCATTGCGTTTTAGGTAAAACACATTTTTATGTGTTTTTAGTCCATTGCGTTTTAGAAAGTACATTTTCTTTTGAGTTTTTAGGCTATTGCGTTTTAGAAATAAGACATTTCTTTGTGTTTTCTGGCCATTGCGTTTTACAAATAAGTCATTTATTTGTGTTTTTGGTGCATTGCGTTTTAGAAAAATGTCATTTTTTAGGTTTTTTTTTTCATTGCGTTTTACGTAACTGTGGGTTTTTCTATTGCGTTTTACGCAACTGGGTTTTAAATTTTTTTTTTTAAATATAGCAATAGTATACTCGTTTTAAAGATAAAAAAACGCTCGTTTTTTTGGTGCAATTTTTATAAAAAAATAATGTCGTATGAAAGAGTTATTAACGTTTAAAAAATGGGGGGGAATTGGAGGAGAGAGAAACTATTGGCTTGGATTGACTAGAATGCCCCTAAACAAACTCACGCGTCTCTTTTCTTCTTTTCAATTTCCCTGATTTAATCTTAGCCCTTGATTAACTAAATGGATGGTCAAGATCACTTCCTAGCCTTCCTAGCCAAATTAACTTCCTATTGTATCTCCACCCATGTTATTATATATTGTCCGAAAGATAATTTGACTAGGATGCATAATTTTACTTTTTAACACCATCTGTGATTGTAAAAGGAATTATGATAACGTCCTCTTTAGCATGAAGCAACATGTAGCACCCGGTTAGTAAGGGGCAAGGGCAGCCTCACCTTACGGGGTGGGTGAACGGCCGCACCTTTTGAAAAAAGAATTTTTAGTGGTATTTTTCGCGAAAAATATCGACCGTACCTCTTGGAAATTTTCATCCGCGCCCTTTGAAAAATTCCAACAGCACCCCTTGTAAATTTTCGTTGACACCCCTTAGAAAAAAATGTTAGGAATTTATATAAAGAAAATTATGAACACGGATTAAAACCCAATCAAATTATGTAAACAAGTTAGCTCACTAACCCCTTTAGTAAAACTTAAATTCAATCCATCAAGCCCAATAATTTAATACCCATTAAAGCCCAACCCAACTACTAGTTTTGTTAAACAAAATCAGTCCACATAATAAAAAAAAAAAAAAAACCAAATCGCTGCCTGTCACACCCCGATCGCGTAAAACAACAAATCGCGGCGGAATCATCGGGGAGTGTTGTAACAGAATCATTGTTTCATAACACATGGAAATTGAAGTTTTGTTTTATTGAAATATTAAGAGGTTACAATGTCTTAAAAACAAATTACATAACATGATTAACTAATCTTGCATCTTCTATTGTCACTAAAGCCCAAGTCCGCCTAAATATAACTTGATCAATCCTATGCATCATCTCCTGAAAACACATGTGAAAATAGGTACGTCACCATAAAAATGCCTATGAGATACATAGGTTTTATTTGAATAGGATTCATGACTTGTAAGTTTAAAGAAAATGTTTAACAAAAGTTAGTCATGAACCTTGTAAAATGTTTTCTTTTATAAATCATACAAACAGTGATAAGAAATCAGATGATATAAAAGAAAGATGTATAGATAAATAAATAACCTAGTAAAATAAGTTTGTATAAAATATATTGTTTGTAAAACAATGTTTCATAAAGATATGATATAAGTGTAAAATGTATTATGTCTAACTTGAAATGGTTTAAATAACGCTACGATATGTAATACCATAAAAGCACTTATGTATAGGAAGTACCAGCGGCGTATCCACCATGCTTTTATCATATTACACACGCCTCGTTACTTAAATCACTTACCAAAACAAACCACCAAAATTGTCTTGTTTAAACCAATTGCCAAATGTTTATGTAAAAATCATGTCTATTGTCAAATGTAAATCATGTAATGTGTAAACAAATGTCATGTACGGCAAGTAAAAAGTGACTACTTAAACCATATGTAAAATGCACAAAACAATGCAATTGAATAAATTAAAAGTTATGTTTTGTAAAACAAATGCATGCCTTACTGATACAAACATCTATGCGGTATTGTTTTAATGCATACACTCAAGCCTTGCGACTGTGGCGACAAACCCTTAAACGGAGTTAAAGGTTTATCTAAACAACGTATATCGAATTCGGTCATTCCTTCCATCCAAACAAACCTAGAATATCAGGAATGGGAGTTGTCAATTCCTATGGTACCACTACCTACTAACGAATGGCGTGATCAATGTTAATGAATATATTTTTGTCTCATTTAAACAAACCAAATGTCATACCAAAATGTAAGCATGTTTTATGAAAATAATGTACTAAGTATGCAACAAATGGACATACATAGCATGAAATGTAATGTAAAGCAATGTACTAAGTATACACTAAATGGACATACATAGCATGAAATGTAATGTAAAATAATGTACTAAGTATGCACTAAATGGACATACATATCATGAAATGTAATGTAAAACAATGTACTAAGTATGCACTAAATGGACATACCTAGCAAAAACACGGATAAAATCATGTACTATACGTGTACTAATGAACATAGCAAGTATGATATAAAAACATGGAAAGCACGAAAGTAACAAGTAGGCACATGTGTTTCACCCCAAAATGTTTGAAAAATAGTAAAAGAGGGGACTATGTACTCATTTGAGGGTTCTTAGAAGTCTTGAATAACAACCAAGCAAAGCTAGAAAGATCACGGAATCAAACGGCACCTAATATAGGTAACTACGTTAATAAACGGACCTAAATCGGAAGATCCGATAGAACGAGGTTTCGTAAACCAAATAAGTATAGGAACTCATGTAATATGGTTTAACAAAGCCTACATCCTAAATCGAAACCTATCCTAAGTGCTTACGACCCATTACGACTTGTTTAGGTAGCTTATGCTACTTTAACGCGTCGTTCGCGTAAAACGCGTTCGGACCGCCTAACTAGTCCTATGACAGGTATTATATGCCTTAACATGCCTAATAATGTTGCCTAATCAGTTTAGATGTAAAAATTTAGGTTACATATGCTTAAAATGAATTTATGCGTAAAAAGGGCATTTTGGTCATTTTCCTAAGGCATATAAATTACCTATCATACAACTACTTAAACGAAGTGACCATAAGGTATAACCTTGGAAGGTTATTCCCTATACAACTATGGTCACCTAATGTGTTTGGTCGGATCCTAATGATCGACCAAACGGGTCGGGTTCGAAAGTCTAAGCGGTTGTTTAGACCGCTTATCTTATGACCCTATATAAGCACTAAACCTAAAGTGACGAGTTAAACATGTTAAAACATGTTTAACGAAGTTTAAAAACAGGTTTGGTTACAAAATACGCATAAACGTGCATTTTGACCGAAACTATAACTCGTCACAATGCCTAAATAACGTGGTAATCAGTAGGTATAGTCACAAGGGACTATAACCATCGTGATTACACTCACGTTGCGAAGTTCAAACGAACTTCGTGTTTACCATAAACTGGTCAAAGCTGAAAGTCAAACTATGTTTGACTTTCGTGCTTAAAATGCATAAAAGAGCGAAGAACCTTACAAGAGGTCCAAGCAATGGGGATTTGATCCAAAATTTCTTAGGTATGAAGGTTTTTAGGCTTCAACTTAGAGAAATCAGAATCAAAGTGTGGATTGCAAATGAAAAGCTTGGGGTATTTATAGATTTCGGGTAACCGTTAAGATCGTTCATCGAAAACCGAGCTTCGATCTTGGCCTTACATGTGCACCCCCTGATTTAGAATACCAAATTATAAATTGTATTTTAATTAGTTGGGCTGATTTGAAAATTGTAGGGGTAATAGTGTCTTTGTATATCTATACTATACTAGCTATTTACCCGCGCGATGCGGCGGGAGTGGCGATTTACAATAGGATACTCGTTTACCATTAGTTTATCAGTCGTTTCGTGATATATTGTATAGTACGTAAATTAGTTTTGTTATTTGTGATATGTTGGCACTCGTTTTTCTGTAAGTTTATCGATTCTTTGGTGATATACTTTTGTTAATGTTTTTAGTTGTTAGTTTATCAATCTTTCCATCAAATCAATCATAAGTACATAATGCTTTAACCATAATTCATAAATTGATACAAATACGAAATGCAATATGCTGAACATTATATAAAAATATAATTAGCATCTCTTTGTGATAGATTAACTTTGTCTGTTTTCTGAAAATATAACAAAAAAAATATATTACAGACCCAAAGGTACAGAGGTTTTCCTTGGTGGGCCAAGATCTGTTGAAAATTTATACATAGTACTTTTTTTGTTCTCACGTGGGCCCATGTATGGAAGCCCATGAGCGAATATAATTCCATCACAGGCCTTATTTTCATCTTTATCTTAGAGTAGAAGTGCACAAACCGGGTATTTTTAATAACCGATTCTGGTTATGGAACCGGTTTCGGTTTCGCGTTTTAAGGGTTGGAACCGGTTATTACTATATAACCGGAACCGGGTACTTTTAATAACCGGTTCTGGTTATGGAACTGGTTTCGGTTTCGCGTTTTAAGGGTTGGAACCGGTTATTGCTATATAACCGGTTCGGTTCCAATTCCGTTTATTTGACCAAAAAACCATACCCTATGTGCACGGTTTCGGGTAAGGTTCAGTTCCGGTTCTTAAGAAACCTGGTACTAAAATACCCAATTTTCGGGTTTTTACCCTATTTCCGAGTTTCTCAGTTTTATATTTTTTCGTATTTTTTAATACTCTATTGCGTTTTTATTACTAAATATGCATTGTATAATATAAAAAAATTAAAATAAATGCGTGGGCAAGAATTTGCAGCACGGTACTCGTTTTCTGTTAGTTTACATATTTTCTCATGGTGTTATTAGGAAGTACTCGTGTGTTGCAGTGAGCATTTGGTTAGTATTGATGTTGTTAGTTAACAGTTAACCAGGTCCGGACCACAACCGAAACGAACCGAACCGAATTAATTGATAACCAAGATTAGTCGACATATTAAGTTGAGGCCAAGGCAAGTCAAGTTTGGTTTCGGAACAAGTAGGGTGTGCATGTATTTGTTTGGGTTGGTTGAGGCTATAACTGTAAACCATAACCTAAGTATTCGGGACAATGAAATTAACATTTTTTGCTAGCACAGAGAATTAGCAGGTTAAACAATCTCTACAACTATATAATCAACAGATTTTGGCAAAAGAAAAATCAATACATTCTGTTGGCAATTATCAACATACAAGAATATGTAAAAATCAATACATTCTGTTGGCAATTATCAAGATACAAGAATATGTAAAAATCAATACATTCTATTGGCAATTACCAGCCTCCATGTCTTGAAAAGTAATTATTATCCAATGATAGGGCAAGTGAAAACTTGAGTTTTACTACCTACAAAAAAGATTAAAAAGATATTTATTAACATATTACAAGGTTCAAACTTGTAGTTCTTAATCTAGTGTTGAAATAAGCAGTTTCAAGTAATCTCAAACTTTATATTAAAAAGAGCTTATTTCAAACAGCAGATAAACCTTAACACTATCCTTCGTCCAAACACTCTCATTGAGATACATTCCATCGTTAATGATGGATGATAGTGGGTTGGGTGTGTATCTAAATCCATGGGCATGGGTCAAATTTTAGTGAGTTGTGCTTGTCAGGCCAACCAAAACCAAAGTTTATTACCGGTAATCTAATTTCTTAAGTAAAACTGATATACTTTGGGTAACTTTTGACCAATTTGACCTCTTTCTACCTACGATAAATTTTCAAAAAGTTAACCATTTAACCCGTCCCAATAAAATAAAGTTACATAGCTCATGAATATTTTAGATACCTGGAGGGAAAAAAAGCAACTGTATAGGCAATAACCATCTTATCTAATCATTCAGCAAATGAAGAGGGAAAAACGGCTGCCTTTCTTCAGGCTACAAGAAACGCAGTTATATTATCTGTAGTTCCTTTGCACACAACACAATCCTCTAGAAAACCTGTACAAAAATTCAACCCAATATTATCTTCTTAGTCATCTTGTTGAATAGACTCTGCATAAAAAAGTCAAATTTATAAAAATTCAAACAACTAACAAAGTAAAATAATCATAATGAGAACACAAGAGATCATTAAATAATACCAAAACAACTTATGAAAACATCTTATTCGAATTTCAACTATAAGTATGTTAAGAACAGAAAAAGAATACCTTTTTAAGTTGACTGGTAATCCTTTATTGCAAAAGATTAAACAAGTAGCAGCCAAGCTGAGTTAATTAATCATTTACAACTGACCCCTTTTACAACTGACAATTACAAAAGCACTCCTTTAACTTCTATAACTCACTAATAGATACCTTCTTGCACAAGTATTCTATTTGTGCATACACATTGTTGTCCAGTGTTATTGAATTTAGTTGACAACTGAAATAACAGACAGAATGAACAAGAAATTACTAAGTTACTGTTTTAAATATGCTACCCGGGTTTCCAACACGGGTCAACTGATTGTGTATATAGAGCTCGTATGTAACCCTATTATGTGGACGGACAAGTTTAACAAATAATGGATTCACTTACACTCCCCTTCACTACCAATTCCAGGTCAGCATCATCGAATATTATGCAAGGCGCGTTACCACCAAGTTCAAGAGATACCTACAAGTTCCCTCTTTTGGTAACAAAACTAAAGATTGCAGCATAAAACATTAATTTTACTACAACTACCTTTTTAACAGTCTCTGATGCACCATCCATCAGCTTCTTTCCAACAATGGTGGAACCAGTAAGGGGGTGTTTGTTTTTTCTTCAAACATCTTCAAGGGGGCTGATGTCTGCAAGCGCGCAGACGTTACCCTTGAAGACTGTTTGTTTTTTTTAAACAGATCTGAACTCAGCTTTTTTCATCTTAAAAAATAAGCTATGGACCCCTTTCTTAAAACATCTTCACACCTCCCTCTTCTCCTCCCTCAAACATCAGCCCCTCCCACCAGTGCTCCTCCTCCTTCTCCGACCTCCCTTTTCTCCTCCGACGACCTACCTCCTCCTCCGGCGACCTCCCTCTTCTCCTCCGGCGACCTACCTCCTCCGGCGACCTACCTCTTCTCGGACCTCCCTCCTCCTCCGGCGACCTACCTCCTTCTCCGGCGACCTCCCTCCTCCTCCGGTGACCAGCTCCTTCTCCGACCTCCCTCTTCTCCTCCGCTGGATCGAAGCGGAATGTGAATGTTTTGTCATTCTTTGATGCGCTTCAGACCGGTATCAACTTATAAAAACAAACAGTCTTATATTTTCAGCTTGCAGATCTTCAGACCACATCTTCAGCTGCAGACATAAAAACAGATGAAATCAGCTTGCAGACAATTTATGTCTGCAAAAACAAACAACACCTAAATGTTATCTTCCTGACCTAAATTTATTTTATAAACCAACAACAGATATAAAACAATGAACACCTTGTGAGGTATCACGTATTACAATAAACCGTAACTAATGTAAACTATCTGATAAAAACAAACCTGTGTGCTCTCTAGTAGAGAATCACCAATGCTCGGAGGATCTCCCATAACCACATTCAAGACACCCTTAAGAGGACAAAAATGTAATTAGACATTATGTGATGAGTGATAAAAAAAAGTTGTGGTTGACGTGGGTTTACAGGCGGAATTCCAGATTGAAGGGTCAGCTCAACTGCTGCTAAGGCGGTCAATGGTGTGAGCTCAGAGGGCTTTATGACCATAGTACAGCCACAGGCAAGAGCAGGGCTAACCTTACGAGCAATCATTGCGATGGGGAAATTCCATGGAGTGATTGCACCAACCACACCAACCGGCTGCAAGTTATTGGAATCATGAGGAGCTGATCGAAAAGCATTACGTAAAACAAATAATCACCTCTTTAAGAATAGGGGCGGACCTATGTACATACAAGGGGCAACGCCCGTTACCGCTTGGCGCTCCGGCGGTAGTGTAAAATTAGTGTAAATTTTGGAAAAATTTGACTGTTTTTCTTTTTATTTCGTTACCGCTTATTTATGAAATGTTACCGCTACGAATGAATCCTAGATCCGGCACTGAAGAACAAACAAGCAGCGATTAGGCAGTGGTGATGGAATTATATCGCCATAAACGCGTTTTGCCTCCTCTGCAAACAACTCAATGAATCTAGCCGCATATGCAGCCTGAAAAACTTACAAACGAAGATGTATTCTTAACATTTCTTTTAAGAATATATGATGTACACACCTCCGCAATAGCTTCTCTTAGAGGTTTTTCTGCTCCAGAGTTAAGAGTTATCCAATCTCTTGTTTGTGTGCGATCAGTTAATTATACCTTCAATTATAGGTTGACCAAAAAATACATGAGACATCTTTCAAAATTAATAAAACACCGGTATCATAAACACTGGCGGAACCAGAACTTTTCAACTATTATGAGAAAGCAATGAAGTTGGATACAATTATTTAGTCAATCAGAGGGTTATCGCAATGAACACTTCCGCCCATGATCACAGAAATTTTAAGTTTAATACCAGTTACGAAGGCGGCTACTCCTGTTAGCAGCAGTGAGTTTGCTCCAGTCTATGTCCATGAAACAAATATATATAAAAAAAAAGTTATGGTTATGATGAAAACATGAAACGCATATGGCATTGATACAAATCAACTTGTGGAACCCAACCCATCATTCCCTCAACAGCCCAACTTTACCATGCATAAGCGGCCCAAACGAACCATCAAGAAACCCACCAGGTTTGAAACGGAAATCATGGGAGAATAAAGATTCTTTAGGCAATGGTTATCCCCAAATAACTATGCATGTTTGTTTCCTAGTAAGTAGGTTTGGTATTTTCTTTAACTTCATCTCATTTGTATATAAACCCCAATGAAAGCATCACAAAAATTGCATCTGAATCCCTTTCCCCTTTACAATGAAGCGTAACAGGCACATATCTATCTATAAGAGATTGTTTGGCTCCATACGGGTAAAAGCATCATACGTTTCCGAAATCGCATCTTTCGTTTCCATCTCACCCATGCATGGAACAGTAGCTATAACTTCACCATCCGCAGGGTTGTTAACCTGTCCCAACCAACAACTAAGGTTAATTTTTATCCTTGCTTCATAAATTCTTCATATGCATTGAAAATTAAGTTAACAAGCTTCTGAACAACATTTTGGGTCTGAATATTTGCATCATAAATTCTTCTCAATCAAAATCAGATCTGAGCCTAGAACAGTAGAACCTACTAAAATCTTCTTACTTGTTGCCAAGATCAGATTCTTCATCATTGTCTAAGTAGGATGATTCAAACTTCCTTAGAGACCGAAACACAACCATCTGGACCAGCACTTCGGAGGCCCATCTCGATGAAATCATAGAGCAAATGGTTGTTCACTGCAAAAATTCACCACTGCAGAAGAAAATACTGGTCATATACAGCAAATACTCTTTACAAATGAATATCATCAAACTATAGAATCACTTGCCTCAAAACTCTACGACGGTAGATACTCGAAGTGTATGGCTCAAAGCACCCATTACAACAAATCCATTTCTTCATACCATGATTGCCAGCCTACATTTCAAAGACCAAAATTTCCTAGTTATTGGCTGGTCAAAGTAACTACAAAAAACAGAAGTTTAGTAACTTTTTTTTAAATACCTCGGCAGAGTGATCTGGATAGCAAGTTCAAATTAACAAATGGCTCGTTTTGTTGTCTGTTCTCACAGCATTCATTAAATGCTGGTATTCTGTAGATTTTTGCACCAATCTCATTCAGTTTGTCATTGTTGATCACCACCAACTCTCAGCACTTCGCCTTCGTTGGATGAAATCTATATAATGAAGGGCTCCATTCTTGAACTGAGTACCACCACCAAAACATGTACGCCCCGTATTTGACCAAATTTTGATGTCCTTTTATTGCAGTGACCTTGATGTGCGGGGCATTACTTTACCAAATCTGGGAACAAAAACAAAGAAAAGTT
>JARYGA010017661.1:0-43079 GCA_030545235.1 Helianthus tuberosus
ATATGTTTGTGGAAGCGTTCGTAAAGTTTTGGAATCATTAACACTTGTAAATATTATTTTCACTCTAAAATAATATTTATGTATTTCACAAAATAATCATAAACAGTGTTGTGACAAATATATCTATCACGTTAGTCTTTGTGAACATCCCACCTCCGAATATTTGGTAAAATATAGTGCTGGCGAAATTTATGTTTCGAAAATATGTCCAAAAATAGTTCTAACACTTGTTGTGTAAATAAGCCTAAGTGTTAGGTTTTTATAAAATTTCGCCAGAGTTTCCTCTGTAACTGGAGGTGACCACGCTTTCAAGCGTATCATTTTCTTTTAACAAATCAATTCAACAATCTTCTTTATTCAATCAAACAATTTCCGACACAACAAACTAGTCGACAAATATGTAAATTTGCATAATCGCATGAACTTGTAGTTTTTCCGGATCTATAGTGTAAACACCCTTTATATATGTAGATCTTTATATAAAGTAACTTTAATCTTGTAGAAACCCCGTGTTTAGAGAAATCCGTCTTTACAACTTCTAGTCATTTTTCCCAAAAATAGTTATTTGTCGGATCTTTTCATTTCACAAGTGTCTACACACTTGTGGTTTATAAAAAATCATATTTATTAGTGTACGATCCATCTTTAGAAAAACATGATTTCTTTAAAGTGTGGTCCTTCAAAAATACCACTTGCGGATACGTAGATCCGCTAGTTTTAAACACCATTTTACCGGTTAAATCACTTTTACACAAGTAAAATATTTCTACACAAGTTCATGTATCTTGTGTGGTAGTGTTTCACCTTTAACCCTTGTATTTAGTCAAAAACGAGCTTATGTGAAGATACATGATCTTACAAAGTCGGGTTAAACGGAGATCCGAGCTACCACATCATAGATCGGGTCTCAATAATCACATATTTCAAGTCCTACGACTTTTACACAAGTTATATGCTATTAACCATCACTTTTATAGTTTTTACTAGACTTTTGATCACCATCTTTTATTTTAACAAGATTCAACCGACATAACTTCTTTTAACCACTTTAGATATGTGTAAAAACAAGTTTTAAATGATATACCTCTAGCTCAAGGCTAGGGAAGATCTTTGGCGAAAAAGTGGTGGATAAAAGCTAACGGTGGAGGTCCTTCGTGTTCCGCTTGCACCAAAGCTCCTAATACGCGACCTTGGATGTTTGTATGATGATGGAATGGAGTGGACAAGATCGAAAATGGTGGGTAAGGGGGGTGGGGTGTTCGGCCGAGAGGTAGAGAGCAAGAGGGAGAGAGTATGAGTTTGTGATGTTTAGTGATAATGGTTAAGTGTGATCTCATGTATTTATAGGCCAAATCTAAATGTTATTACCCAATGGTTAAGGTGTCCCCTTGATACTAAGCAATTAAGATTTAGACAAGATCACAAGTACAAGGGGTGCCCCCTAGGTAACCGGTTCGGTTGGGGGGGGGGGGGTCCTTGGTCCGATTTTAATTAGATAGTTAGTGTTTAGTTATGATAAACCAAGTTAGGTTAAGGGTTAAACTCCGTTAGTTATGTACAACGTGTTATGACGGGTGTTAGGGTAACCAGGGACCCTAACTGGCTCAGAAAAAGAGTAATAATAAAAATAGTAATGTTTTCATGTTCCGGGTAAAGTCCGGGTGTCCGGTTGGATAGTAATCCGTTAAAGCGTTATAAAAGCTTTAAAGTGTCGTTATTGTTGTTTTTAGTGACACATTTGTTTTCCCGACACTTTAGAAAGTGTCTAGTAATATTTTCTCATGTTCTGGCACTTTATTAGTCAGCTAGAAGCTGGTTTATTTATTAAAGTGCTGTGTTTGGTACTTAAAGTACGTTTTTGGCACATCCGAATCAGTGTATCTTATCCCTAGAGACGCGGTACCATAACCCTTATATTCCTACACTCACTACCAGTGTAGCCAAAATATTTGAGGCTCTTAACAGGCCTTAGAGGCAGTGTCTGCCTGATGCTGGTCATATCAGCATGTTTGCCGTGTATCCGTTTAGTGCTACTGTGCTTTTTGTGCATCATGTTTGTCACTAGGGTTCAGTATGTAATTAATGTAGTGACAGCAAATAAAGTATGATGCAAGTAAGTGCATGTATCAGTATGCAGGTAGCAGTTTATCAGCTAGTTCAATCAAGCACAGTAATCAAGTAGTAATTAATCATTAATTAAGTTGTACGGATACCTGGTTTAGTGCGGGTTGTCACATTCTCCCCCCGTTAAATAAATTTCGTCCCGAAATTTAAGTTCTGCTTGTAGAAGCAGGGTTCTTAGGAAATAAGTGGGGGTATTTTCTTTCATCCGGTCCTCACGCTCCCAGGTGTATTCAGGACCATGTCTGGCATTCCAACGTACTTTGACGAGCTTGACACTGCTCCGGCGGGTCTTGTTAACTTTCCAATCCGTGACCTCAACAGGTTCTTCAACGAAGTGGAGCGTGTCGTCAATATGAATCTCGTCGATGGGAATGGCAACGTCAACCTGAGTTGGACTTTTCTTTAGATTGGATACATGAAATGTATCGTGAACGCCATTTAGTTCAGCGGGTAGGTCCAACTTGTATGCTACCGTCCCAATTCTTTCTAGAATTCTAAAGGGACCAATGTAGCGTGGATTTAACTTTCCACGCTTTCCAAAGCGCGCCACCCCTTTCCAGGGTGATACCTTCAGTAAAACCATTTCTCCAACTTGAAAATCCACATGCTTCCGGTTTGGATCCGCGTAGGCCTTTTGCCTGTGGCGAGCGGCTTCGATGCGTTTAAGTATTTGCGCGATCTTGTCTGTCGTCTCTTGGACGATCTCGGGACCAGCAAGCTGCCTATCACCTGCGTCAGACCAACATAGTGGTGATCGGCACTTGCGTCCGTATAGGGCCTCAAATGGCGCGACACCAATACTGGTGTGGTAGCTGTTGTTGTATGAAAATTCGACCAAAGGTAAGCGTTTATCCCAGCTACCGCCTAAATCCATAACACATGCTCTCAGCATGTCTTCCAAAGTTTGTATCGTTCGCTCGCTCTGGCCGTCAGTTTGCGGATGGAACGCAGTGCTCAGATTCAATTGTGAGCCAAAAGATTCTTGGAAAGATTGCCATATTCTTGACACAAATCTTCCGTCTCTATCAGAGATGATCGAGAGTGGTACTCCATGACGTGCTACGATCTCTCTCATGTAGATTTCCGCAAGTTTACTAGTACTGTCTTTCTCCTTGATTGGCAGAAAGTGTGCGGACTTTGTTAGGCGGTCAACAATCACCCAAATCATATCATGGCCTCTTGGCATTCTTGGTAATTTTGTAACAAAATCCATTGAGATTTGTTCCCATTTCCACTTGGGAATCTCTGGTTGTTGCAGCAGTCCCGAGGGCTTCTGGTATTCCGCCTTGACCTTAGCGCACGTTAAACATTTGCTCACGTAAACAGCAACGTCGCCTTTCATCCTAGGCCACCAATAGTAATCCTTGAGATCTTGATACATCTTATCCGATCCAGGGTGGATAGAGTACCGTGACTTGTGCGCTTCGTCGAAAATAACTTCCCTTAATCCACCAAACAGAGGAACCCAAATCCTTCCCTCAAAACATAACGTTTCTTCCTTGTTTGGTACCAAAAGCTTCTCCATTCCACGGAGATATTCTTCCTCAAGGTTTCCCTCCTTGAGAGCTTCCTTTTGTGCAGCACGAATGCGCAAGGAAAGATCGGTTCGTATGATCATTTCCAAAGCCCTAACCCTTATGGGCTTGATTCTTTCTTTACGACTTAGGGCATTGGCGACTACATTCGCCTTCCCTGGGTGATACTTTATTTCGCAGTCGTAATCGTTTAGCAATTCAACCCATCGTCTTTGCCTCATATTCAACTCCTTCTGGTTGAATATATGCTGTAGGCTTTTGTGGTCTGTGAAGATTGTGCACTTTGTACCATACAGGTAGTGTCTCCAGATCTTTAAAGCAAAAACCACTGCGCCAAGCTCTAAATCGTGTGTGGTATAATTCTTTTCGTGCACTTTCAGTTGGCGTGATGCGTAAGCAATGACCTTTTGGCGTTGCATCAACACACAACCCAGTCCTTGACGCGATGCGTCGCAGTATACCACAAAGTCATCAGTACCTTCTGGTAGAGCTAAGATTGGCGCGTTACAAAGCTTACCCTTCAATATCCGAAACGCTTCATCCTGCTTGATTCCCCAATCAAACGTCTTGTCCTTCTGCGTGAGGAGCGTCAAAGGTTGAGCGATTTTCGAGAAATCCTCGATGAACCTTCGGTAGTAACCAGCCAAACCCAAGAATTGCCGTATCTCGGTTGGCGTCCTTGGCGTTTCCCAATCCTTGATCACCTCGATCTTTGTGGGATCAACATGAATTCCATCCCCATTAACCACATGTCCAAGAAACTGGACTTCGCGTAGCCAAAACTCGCACTTGGAGAATTTGGCGTACAGCTGTTCCTTCTTTAGCAGCTCCAATATGGTTCTAAGGTGTTGTTCGTGTTCAGCCTTTGTCTTTGAGTAAATCAGGATGTCGTCGATGAATACAATCACGGACTTGTCTAAGTATGGCTTGCAAACCCTATTCATTAGATCCATGAATACCGCAGGCGCGTTTGTCAAACCAAATGGCATAACGAGGAACTCGTAGTGTCCATAACGAGTTCGGAAAGCTGTTTTCGGGATACTTTCCTCCTGTATCCTTAGTTGATGGTATCCAGATCGAAGATCGATCTTAGAGTAACAGCTTGAGCCTTGAAGTTGATCGAACAGATCGTCGATTCTTGGCAGAGGATACCTGTTCTTGATCGTCAGCTTGTTCAATTCTCTGTAGTCTATACACATGCGGAAACTTCCGTCCTTCTTCTTGACAAACAAGACCGGAGCTCCCCAAGGCGAGAAGCTTGGTCGGATAAAACCCTTGTCTAACAACTCTTGGAGTTGCGTTGACAATTCCTGCATCTCAGACGGCGCAAGTCTGTAAGGTGCCTTAGCTACAGGCGATGCGCCTGGAACTAAGTCAATGTGAAACTCCACTTGCCTCTGAGGTGGCAGTCCGGGTAAGTCTTCTGGGAAGACTTCTGGATACTCCCTTACGACAGGGATGTCTTCGATCCTTGGTTCGGCAGCCTTCTTGTCCACGATGTGTGCCAGAAAAGCAACACATCCCTTCTGCAAACACTTCCTTGCCTTCAAACAGCTGATAATCCGCAACGGCGTCTCACGCTTCTCTCCATGAACAACAATGGTCTCACCATCATCAGTTGGGATACGAACAACTTTCTCGTGACATACTATCTCAGCCTTGTTTCTGGATAACCAATCCATTCCTACCACCACGTCGAAGCTGCCCAGTTGGACTGGTAGTAGATCCAGAGTAAACTCGCGTTCTCCCAATTCTATCACACAACCTCTGATTACATCATTTGCTTCTACCAACTTGCCATTAGCCAATTCGATTGCGTAGGGAATGTCTAACTTATTAGCGGCTAGCCCAAGTATATTCTTAAATTCTAGTGATACGAAGCTATAGTCGGCACCAGTATCAAACAGAACAGATGCATAGCGTTGATTGATAGGGAACGTACCCGTGACAACGTTGGGATCCTGGCGTGCTTCCCGTGCACCGATCTGGAACACCCTTCCACGGGCTTGGTTCAATCCCGGGCAATCCTTCTTGAAGTGCCCAACGTCACCGCAATGAAAACATCCTAATCTCTTTCCACTTCCCGCACCATCCCCAACTGGCGGGTTGTTTTGATTGGCAGTTCCGGCTTGATTTGCATTGTAGTCTCGATTATTCCCTTGTGGGCGATTTCCCAAACCACCACGATTATCGTTTCTATTCATATATCCCCCCTGGCCTCCCCGGCCCGCACTAGCCCAACATGATTCCTTTGAGTGACCACGTTTTCCACACACTTCACATACTTTTAGCCCACATTGACCAGAATGGTGACGCTGGCAGGCGTTACACCTGGGATGGGTGCCCATATATCCCCTTCCTCTCCTTCCACTGCCAGCTGCACCCTGAGCTGGCGTGCTTGGTGCTCCTCTCTTACCATCACTGCTAACACTTTGTTTGAAGTTTGAAAACTTTCTTTTGTTACTCCCTGACGACTCAACATGAGTCTCTTTCTCCTTTGCCTTTACATCACCAAACTTGTTTAAACGAATCCCCTCCTCGGTGAGAGCCACGCTCAAATCGATGGCTTCAGTGATAGTTGCTGGTTTGGAGGAGGTTACCATGCTTATTATTTGGGGAGCCAAACCCCAAATGAAGCGCTCGATTCGCTTGTACTCTGGCGTAACCATGTAAGGAACCACTTGAGATAGGTCATGAAACCTCTGGACGTATTCCGCAATCTTAGGTCCATCCATCTTTAAGTGCCAAAATTCAGTCTCCAACCTTTGAATTTCTGCGCGTGAACAGTACTTTTTGCGCATTAGTTCTTTCAATTCGGCCCAAGTCAGGGCGTAGGCGGCAGCTTCGCCTAGTGTTTGGACTTGTAAGTTCCACCAAGATAGGGCTCCGTCTAGAAATAGCCCTGAAATGTACGTGACTTGCTGATCCTCTGCACACTTGCTCATGCGTAAAACAGAATCGGTTTTCTCAGCCCAGCGGGTAAAGGCAACTGCACCTCCTGTGCCATCGAAGTTAACTGGTTTGCAGTCTAAGAACTGCTTGTAGGTGCATCCTGCACGTATGTTAAAACATGTGTTTGGCATTAGCATCATTGCTAAAGATGTCCAGCTAGGACATGGTAGGTTCGAATGGCGTGGTATTACCGTGAGGTGGATTGTTATTGCCTTGGTTAACACTTCCGCTCGCTCCTGGCTGAGATGCTGCGTACTGTGCTATGGCAGCAGCAATAATCTGCTGGAGTTCTGCCTCATTTGTTGGCATGTTTGGTTCGCGTCTTGGCGGCATCTTCTAAAAGATGTTTCACATAGGTTAGGTCATAGCAAGTGAAGTGTACGTATGCATTCAACAATACCAACACATAACATCTCATGTTATCAACAAGTCAATCACATAACCTCTTATGCTATAGGACATAAACAATTGATTGAACATCGCATGTGATGAGAATACTGCGATTGTATTGCCACAATTCGAGACCACAATGTAAAGCTCACAAGTACACCACTATATCATACTACATCAATGACTTAGTAGGGGACGACCCTAGACAAGTCGTGCGATCGCTGGTCATGTTCAGGAGTCTCTGGTTCGTCCTTTCTCAGATTTCAGGACTCCACGTCAAGTTTCTGAATTTCTGTCCTAAAACAACATTTCTTCTCAATCGTTTCCTTGAGCTCGTCCCAGCTCAGTGTATAAGCAGCGTCTGTGCCAAGGGTCTGAACCTGGAGGTTCCATTAAGAGAGTGTGCCATCTAGAAATATCCCTGAGATGTAGGTAACACTTTGTTGGGGCGAACAGTTACTCATTCTTAGAGTGGAGTCGATCTTTTGGACCAACGAACAAATGCAACGGTGCCTCCGGTTCCGACAAAGTTCAAAGGCTTGCAGTTCAGGAACTGTTTATAGGTGCAGCCAGTTGGAGGGTTATTTCCAGTAATGTCATCGTTGTACTTAGAGCGGAGGGCTTCATGTCGTGCATTTATCTGTGAGATGCGTTCTTGCAACTCGGCTTCTGTCCTTGGCAACGTACTGGTGTTAGTGTCACGCCTGGGTGACATTCCCTTTTGTCGAAGTGGTGTGAAGCGGGTTAGACAACGTCTCAATTGTCTATGGGGTGTATATAGCAACATATGCCATCATGTAATCACCCAAATCCATACGCAAATATACTCACTGTATGAGTGGGGAAGTAAATTCCGAGCCTTCACATAGGCTTGCCTATTTGGCTTGTTGCTCGTAATAGAATGAACTCGAGGTTACATCGCCTTGGTCAATTCGTATTTAAGTTATTTCCTGCTGCATTGGTTATCACTAGCTTGACCCGCAGAGTCCACCAGGATTCCTGTGCACTACAAATCGTTATTACGTGGGCCCCCGTAATAATAAATTGTCTTGCACAGTTACCCCAAATTTTCTCTCGTCCAAGCAGATGATCAATCAAGGAGCAATAGTAGGTGCATTGGCATGATCAGGGTCATGCTCCAAATGCGGGGTCAGGAGCAGCGCCTGGCTCAGGGGCCACGGCCGGCTCCGGATCAAAAACTCCATCTCAAGATCAGCTGTATCAACACACAGGGGTCGACAGGGCTACAGGATCCCCCAAGGGCTGGTCTAAGTGCATGAACTCCATGTCATGGCCTGGATCAACACCAGGCGGAAAAACAGAATTGTCCTCAATATCGCGATCAAACTCAAAACTGTGTGCGGGATCCGGTGCAGCTAATGATGCCCTATCAGGGTCGGCGTCGTGTAAGTAGTGCTGCATTCCCTGTATGTGCGAAGATGCGGATGTTAGAAACTCAAATGAGTCTGGGATAGGGGAATGGACATGAGTTTCCCCTACAGGAGCGTCCGCATGCAGTAGTCTAATACTAGCAGAAATAGGGCCTCGCCCTCAAGTGGGTCCTCCTCTTAGTAGTTCGACATCGTCTTCAGAGACAACGTCGGGGGCATATCAACAATGAGATAAGCGGCAGGGGCAAATTCCCAACAAGATAGCCATTAGTAGGCTCTGCTTCGACTTCAAGCAGCGCACAGAGGGCTGAAAGTCGTCGTTGTCTGTGTCGGTAGTATCGGAAATGTACACCTCGTGCTTCGATGAAACTATGTCGTCTGATACTATAGCCATGGGATTCGTAGTGTCCATCTTTCTAGTACTTGATGAAAGCATGACGTTTGTAACACAAACACATATACGTATAATAATCAATCATATAGTCATATAAACATGTAGTCACCACGTAAACATTCAAATTATCCTTCTAGTCCCACTAGCCACACTTCTAGTCCCACTAGCCAACACTTCTAGTCCCACTAGCAAACACTTCTAGTCCCACTAGCCAACACTTCTAGTCCCACTAGCAAACACTTCTAGTCCCACTAGCCAACACTTCTAGTCCCACTAGTCAACACTTCTAGTCCCACTAGCCAACACTTCTAGTCCCACTAGTCAACACTTCTAGTCCCACTAGCCAACACTTCTAGTCCCACTAGCCTCCTACCTCAGCCTCCCAGACTGAGCCTAGAATAAATAATAAAATGTGCTCAACATTTGTTTGTAAAAAGTTGTGGATCTGGACTTAAGTGGTATGCAGTAAAATGTTTTCGTGAGAGCCCTAGTGATCATAGTCTAGACTCAAGAAAGAATCCTAGTTCGCTATGATCAGAGCTCTGATACCAAGCTGTCACACCCTGGCTTTGCGGAAGCGTGGTTAATTTTGGTGTGACTTCTTAATACCATAGCTTAACCATAACAAGCTATATGAATTTAAAAACCATGCAAGTCATCTATTAAGTTTTGAAGACCAAAATACGGTACCATTGTTTTAACCAACAACCATAACCTTGTTCAACAACATTACAACTTTTAACATAACATAAACGTGGTTTAAGGACTGTGTCTTGTCCAGGAAAGAGACACATCCCCTAAACCCTGATGACTTCATGACAAGTGCAGCGGAAAACGTTCCATACCGTGCCAGATCCGTTTAATTTCCTGAAATACATGTGAGTTGAAAAATCAACAATAATGTTGAGCGAGTTCATGTGCAAGTGAGAAGGTAAAAACACTTGTAAGTATAAAAGTTTCCTGGTATGTAGCAGTGTAAGAGGACTTGTGATCACCAATGGTTTGCAAGGCCATTAGCATGTTGTGAAATGCAAGTAAGAAAGACACAACCCTAGCCGATTTTTGCGTTGGGTACCAAGTCACTCCAGGTCCGTTCTGTTAGTCCTCCGAGAGGCCTGTTCTGTTGGACCGGGAGCTGGGCTCGCTACACCCAGATAGATCTACCGCTCGAGTCCCTCGGTGTTCTAACTACCCATTCACATGATCTAAACCTCCTTACGTAATTCATACCGTGTATAAAGTACTTGTAAACAAAGTAACATGTATTTCACCCCCGCGGTTAAGTAAACTGAAAACAGTTAGAGAAAAGGGGGACATGAACTCACAGTGAATGCGCGTCTCTACCAAGTGTCTCCAATACAGTGAGCTGTGCAACGACCTACAAGTGCTAATTCTATTAGACGGACGGCCGTGCCTTAGCTTTACAGTTTATGTCTTTGGGAAATAGTTAGACAACTATTTCGTGTTTATGTTCCGTATACACTTGGTAGTTATACTTCTTCCCAAGGATGGGGGATACAATACATGTGCGTAAGTTACGTTTTATCAATCTTGTGGTAATGTAATTACCGGTGTAACTTATATGTTTGTGGAAGCGTTCGTAAAGTTTTGGAATCATTAACACTTGTAAATATTATTTTCACTCTAAAATAATATTTATGTATTTCACAAAATAA
This sequence comes from Helianthus tuberosus, assembly GCA_030545235.1. NCBI lineage: Eukaryota > Viridiplantae > Streptophyta > Magnoliopsida > Asterales > Asteraceae > Helianthus > Helianthus tuberosus. The sequence goes on from JARYGA010017661.1 coordinate 10,463, forward strand.
TCATAAACAGTGTTGTGACAAATATATCTATCACGTTAGTCTTTGTGAACATCCCACCTCCGAATATTTGGTAAAATATAGTGCTGGCGAAATTTATGTTTCGAAAATATGTCCAAAAATAGTTCTAACACTTGTTGTGTAAATAAGCCTAAGTGTTAGGTTTTTAGAAAATTTCGCCAGAGTTTCCTCTGTAACTGGAGGTGACCACGCTTTCAAGCGTATCATTTTCTTTTAACAAATCAATTCAACAATCTTCTTTATTCAATCAAACAATTTCCGACACAACAAACTAGTCGACAAATATGTAAATTTGCATAATCGCATGAACTTGTAGTTTTTCCGGATCTATAGTGTAAACACCCTTTATATATGTAGATCTTTATATAAAGTAACTTTAATCTTGTAGAAACCCCGTGTTTAGAGAAATCCGTCTTTACAACTTCTAGTCATTTTTCCCAAAAATAGTTATTTGTCGGATCTTTTCATTTCACAAGTGTCTACACACTTGTGGTTTATAAAAAATCATATTTATTAGTGTACGATCCATCTTTAGAAAAACATGATTTCTTTAAAGTGTGGTCCTTCAAAAATACCACTTGCGGATACGTAGATCCGCTAGTTTTAAACACCATTTTACCGGTTAAATCACTTTTACACAAGTAAAATATTTCTACACAAGTTCATGTATCTTGTGTGGTAGTGTTTCACCTTTAACCCTTGTATTTAGTCAAAAACGAGCTTATGTGAAGATACATGATCTTACAAAGTCGGGTTAAACGGAGATCCGAGCTACCACATCATAGATCGGGTCTCAATAATCACATATTTCAAGTCCTACGACTTTTACACAAGTTATATGCTATTAACCATCACTTTTATAGTTTTTACTAGACTTTTGATCACCATCTTTTATTTTAACAAGATTCAACCGACATAACTTCTTTTAACCACTTTAGATATGTGTAAAAACAAGTTTTAAATGATATACCTCTAGCTCAAGGCTAGGGAAGATCTTTGGCGAAAAAGTGGTGGATAAAAGCTAACGGTGGAGGTCCTTCGTGTTCCGCTTGCACCAAAGCTCCTAATACGCGACCTTGGATGTTTGTATGATGATGGAATGGAGTGGACAAGATCGAAAATGGTGGGTAAGGGGGGTGGGGTGTTCGGCCGAGAGGTAGAGAGCAAGAGGGAGAGAGTATGAGTTTGTGATGTTTAGTGATAATGGTTAAGTGTGATCTCATGTATTTATAGGCCAAATCTAAATGTTATTACCCAATGGTTAAGGTGTCCCCTTGATACTAAGCAATTAAGATTTAGACAAGATCACAAGTACAAGGGGTGCCCCCTAGGTAACCGGTTCGGTTGGGGGGGGGTCCTTGGTCCGATTTTAATTAGATAGTTAGTGTTTAGTTATGATAAACCAAGTTAGGTTAAGGGTTAAACTCCGTTAGTTATGTACAACGTGTTATGACGGGTGTTAGGGTAACCAGGGACCCTAACTGGCTCAGAAAAAGAGTAATAATAAAAATAGTAATGTTTTCATGTTCCGGGTAAAGTCCGGGTGTCCGGTTGGATAGTAATCCGTTAAAGCGTTATAAAAGCTTTAAAGTGTCGTTATTGTTGTTTTTAGTGACACATTTGTTTTCCCGACACTTTAGAAAGTGTCTAGTAATATTTTCTCATGTTCTGGCACTTTATTAGTCAGCTAGAAGCTGGTTTATTTATTAAAGTGCTGTGTTTGGTACTTAAAGTACGTTTTTGGCACATCCGAATCAGTGTATCTTATCCCTAGAGACGCGGTACCATAACCCTTATATTCCTACACTCACTACCAGTGTAGCCAAAATATTTGAGGCTCTTAACAGGCCTTAGAGGCAGTGTCTGCCTGATGCTGGTCATATCAGCATGTTTGCCGTGTATCCGTTTAGTGCTACTGTGCTTTTTGTGCATCATGTTTGTCACTAGGGATCAGTATGTAATTAATGTAGTGACAGCAAATAAAGTATGATGCAAGTAAGTGCATGTATCAGTATGCAGGTAGCAGTTTATCAGCTAGTTCAATCAAGCACAGTAATCAAGTAGTAATTAATCATTAATTAAGTTGTACGGATACCTGGTTTAGTGCGGGTTGTCACAATCACGATGGTTATAATCCCTTGCGATTATACCTACTGATTACCACATTTACTAGTCGAAGTGACGAATCAAAGTTTCGGTCAAAATGCACAATTATGTGCATTTTACGATGGAACTATTTTCGGGTATCAGAACACTTTGTTTTGATACCAAATCAGTTTTTCAACTTAATTAAACATGTTTTGACATGTTTAACTCGTCACTTCTAGTTTAGTGCTTATTTAGGGTCGTAAGTCGAGCGGTCTTGACAACCGCTTTGACTTTCGAATCCGACCCGTTTGGTCGATCATTAGGATCCGACCACACACATATTGTGACCATAGTTCTATAGGGAATAACCTCCTGAGGTTATACCTTATGGTCACTTCGTTTGGTTAGTTATATGATAGGTTATTTATATGCCTTTAAAAAATGACCAAAATGCCCTTTTTGTGCATAAATTCAATTTAAGCATATGTAACCTAATTTTTGACACTTAAACTGATATTGCAACTTCATTAAACATGTTTAGCATATAAGATTTAATATAGGACTAGTTTGACCATCCGAACGCATATTTGCGCAAATAACATGTTACAGTAGCGTAAACTACCTTAACGGGTCATAACAGGTCATAACGGGTCATAACGGATCAAAAGCACTTAGAATGTAGACTTTGTTAAACCATTTCATATGAGTTCCAACACTCATTTGGTTTACAAGACCTCATTCTATCCGATTCCCCGACTTAGGTCCCGACTTATTAACATACTGATTCAATACTAGGTGCCACTTGATTCCTTGATTCCCCGAGCTTTTTTAGTTCACTTGATTCAAGGATACTTTGCAATTCCAAGTGAGTAGATAGTTCCCCTATTTTATGCTTTCAATTGTTTTGGGGTGATTCATATGTGCTAAATTGTTTTCAAGTTTTCAAAAACAAAGACTATGGTTTATATTAAACATGACGATTTCAATAATGTGAACAAACTTGTTGGTGCATTAAATCATAACACGATTGATATTCATTAGCTTTGGCCAAGCCGACTAGTAGTATGTTATGGTACCATAGGACTGACTATCCCATTATCGGGCTATCCACTGGATTTGGTGGATAGTTTGGGATAACGACGGAATCTTTTATTTTAACAAACCCTTTGGTGGTTTATTAGTCGACTTAAAGATACCCTTTGGTGGTATAGACGAGTCACACATGTTTGAATGTATTCAAATAGAATGACCAAAATTTTTCACAATTAAAACACAGATGATTGACGAATGGTTTTATAACACGGATGAATGGCGATTGGTTTATAACAAAAATGAATGACGATATGTTTATAACAGGAACGATTGATAACACGGACGGATTGGACGATTGGTTTATGGTAAGTGATTAGATAACGAGACGGGTGTAATGTGATAAAAGCATGGTGGATACGCCGCTGGTACTTCCTATATATAAGTGCTTTTATCATATTAGATTTTGTGTCATTATTTAGATCACTTGGATGAATGTTTTCAAATGTTATCACGCAACGATGTTTTCTTAAAGATATAAACCATACAAGTTTTCTTACAAGACGATTTACTACTTAGTTTTACCAAAAACTAATGTTTTAGTTAAGATTCATGGCAATGAGGTTTTCATAAACTTTAACCAACATGTTTTAGTTGGTTAGTTATATTGCAATACCAAACCCTTTTGATACAGGATTTTCACTTATCGACTCTAGTAGTCGTACGAGGTATTGCAATATGTGTTCAAGCCATGAATTTGACACACTCACAAAACCTATGTACTCGCCTGCTTTTTATGCTGACTCTCTTTTCACATATGTTTCAGGAGCTGTTGTTTGATATGATGCATGCTTAACATAGGATGGACACGGGCTTTAGTGATTTAAAATCTGAAAGACTCAATGTTTAAACTTGTTTCTTTTACTTCAAGACAATGTTAAACACTTATTAATTCAATAAAACATAACTTCAATTACCATGTGTTGTGAAACAATTTATCCTGTGACGTGACTCCCCGTCGTTTCCCCCGCGGTTTGTTGTTTTACGCGGTCAGGGTGTTACAACAAACAATTAAAACTCAGATCCTAACAATTGGTATCAGAGCATAGGTCAATCAAATTCGATTTAATAATCAATTTGATATAAAAGATCAGCTCAATTCATGGATATCATTTGTTCGTAGGAAGTTGAAAAACAGAGTTAAAAGTTTAATAACGTTCAAAGTAGTTTAAACGAAGCTTTGTAAAACAACCAAAATGTCTCAAAACACACAAGATCCTCATAAAACTGGCACCCTGTATAAACCACCTATGCTTGTTAGATCTGAGTATAATATCTGACAACGTAGGATGGGTCATGTACTTGCATAGCGAAACACCGGATGCTGGAAATTGTATACCTTTGGACCTCGTCTTCCGATGGTGCCGAGTGTAGAAGATCCCAAGGTCTAAGTACCTAAGAAACCTGAAAATTACTCTGAGCAGGATTTTCAAAAAATTGAGTTAGATGTTAAAGCATTCAGTATAGTTGCTAAAACACTACCCAATGATATCTATGCTGGCCTGTTACATTGTAATAGTGCAAATGAGTTATTGGATGCACTAAAAGAGCAATTTGTTGGTACAGAAGAGGTCATTGAGAACAACAGAGAGGTTTTGAACCAACAATATGAAATGTTTTGTCATGTCAAAGGAGAGACATTAACCCAACAGTTTGAAAGGTTTAGTTGTCTAATTAGTGAGCTAAAACTGGTAAATATAAGTATGCTAATTCAACTTTAAATAGTAGATTTCTTAGATCACTACCAGAAAAAGGGGACATTATAGGCTTTGTTACTAGAAATTCTGTGGGTTTTAAGGAGACGAGTTTGACACAACTTCATGGTATGCTCCTCACTTATGAGAGAAAGCTTAACCAGAAAAAGAAGTTACAAGAGTCAGGAAAGGTGGCTGATGACTACTCTTTTGGTAGCACAACACTTTTTGGTCAGGAAGAAACATCTGGTGGCAACAAGGATCATAGTTATTATCATTTCATTGACATAACATCTGGTGGAGCATTCAACTCTGATTCTTACTCAACCAACTATGCTTTCACAGCAAATGGGGTAAACCAGGTTTCTGACAACTTGTCCTTTGAGTTAAATGACCTTCAACATTTTAACCCCACAGATCTGGAAGAAATGGACATTTTACATCAACTTGCCTTGTTGAGTGTGAGAACAAGCATTTTTACAAAAGAACTGGTAGGAAGTTTCTAAGGTTGCATGGGAACTTAAAGGTTGGGTTGGATAAAGCAAAGATTAAGTGTTATAAGTGTAATAGGCTTGGTCACTTTGCTTGGGAATGTAGGAGCCAAACCAGTGATCCTATAACTACACACCCCAGTCCAAGACCTCAAAACACCTAAAACACTGTTCATTACCTGTAACACTCATCTTGTAAATCCGACATTTTAAAGGTTTTCGTATATAAAACGAAAATTTAACATGTAATTACTATTAACGATTCTTAGAAATTCGAGTAATTTAAAACTTTTACAAATTAAAAGTTTACAACATAATTTATATATATAAGTTCGTCATTTACAATGACATCAAAACGACGTGCGGAAGCTTCATTCTGATGTGTCCGGTTCTTGTAAATCGCTTGATCTTCATCCGGGTACTCTTGATATTCACATATGATCAAACCAACATAAAAGTTAGTTTTGATAACTTAAATATAAGTTTAAACAAGTTCTACGTGTCAAACGACAATTAAAAATAGTTTTTTTCCAGTTTTTATGTCTCTCGCGTGTCGCGAGAGACTCTGACAAACTTGTCGCCTGGCGCGACGTCTGTCGCGTGTCGCGCCCCACACATTGTGACCCGTCGCGTGGCGCGGGGGAAACCAATTTCCAGCGGGTTTGTTGCCGAAACCTGCATTTGCCCAGCTATAAGTTTAATCGAAATTTAACTTTAAAATGTCATAACTTTTGTTCTACTTATCCGATTCACGTGATTCTTTTTCCTACGCGACCGTAATTTAGTTCTCCATTTCATGGAGTTAAAATTCAGCATTCAAACTAATAAAATTATGAATTTCTAAGCATTCGGCTTATTATTCAAAATCAACATTTTGACCTGTTTGTATTTAAAACCACCAACTTGTTTCTAACTAATCAAAATACATGTTCCAATGTATTTAACACAAAATATTTAGCTCGGGTTCGTAATTTCTATAATTTGCGTGACTAGCACGCAAGCTATGTGCATAAACTGTTTTGACACGTTTAGGGAATTTAAGCAATTTAGTCTAAAACTTGCTCTTTTCTTTTTGACACTACAATACTTCCATATCTAAATAACTATATATAATCCACCACAACTATTTTGTGGTGGATTTAACATAACGAACCCCTTTTCCTCAATTTTATCCTTCAACTAGTCATTTTACACAAATGACCATTTTTAGGCATTTGAACTACGAAATTTATGCCTACAACTCTTACATGTAACTAAGGGTTACATAATCACAATGCAAGTTTCTAAACGGCCTCTAGGGGTCGTTTGCCCGTTTTACCCATTAAGGGCTTTTCGGTCAATTCTAGTCTCTTATTTTACGACGAAAGACTCTCACAATCATTTGACCAAAATAGAACTTTTAGCTACAACATAATAATGCGTACCTGGCCCGGTCAACATATAGACCTGTTTCATTTTTATACCATGATTTTACTAGCCGTTAATCCAAAGCGACGCAATTATTCAATTTTTTGTTCAATCCTGAGAACATATAACTTGACAACCAAATGTTAGTCAATATTGCCAAATGGTGTTTTCATCTCCATTTGGCTCGTTTGGCCCATATGACCAAACGTTTACATACATACATAACAAAACATGGCTTTAACTACCAATTCGCCCATCCGACCCATTTCGGATTTTACCATTAGATCCCTTTTTTTTATTAACCAAGGTTTTTCATCATTTTATATGTCCCGTATTATTTCGTGTCGGAAACATATTTCGGATATAGCATTTTATCGTATTTACGATCTATGAATAAATACATGTCTAAAAAAAAGAGTGTAAGCTTTTTACTTACATTGAATTCCAATTATGCTTTTCTTCTCGTACTTGATTCGTTTGACCACTTCTTTCCCAAGCCTCCACCTAGCTCGTTAAGCATCGAACTATTGTCAACATTTACAAGGCGGTTAGATTAGTCATTAACAATCACGACTATTCCACCTTACTCATTTTCTATGTCGAAACTACTATTCGACTTCCTCATTAGTTAGCTTAACTTATCATAAGTTAACTATTTTCGATCACATGGTTTACACAATTAAGTCTAAATCAACATGATATTTAGAACTCTTATTGTTTCATATTTCGCATAATTTGCCATATCATTCAAATGTGCGTTTCACTCGAAATTTCAACATTTTAGCTTTCATTTAGGCATGTTCATATCACTGAAAATAGGCTGTTTTTGGTGACCTGTTTAACCTGTTTACAAGTCTTCAAAAATTATGAATTTTTTATGTGACGTACCTCTCAGAGGTTTAGGCCTTGTGTTAAAATTTCAAGATCTAACTCTTTACCAAAAATTCGTAAAAATTCATTTACTAAGCTGCAATCAGATTCGTCACTTCTGACTGCAGCTTACGGAAAAATTCATCAAAAATTCCTCGTTTATCCGATTGACGAAATTCCAATCGGAGATTCTTTTAATCGCTTAAATATATCTACAGTAAAAATTTGAGATCATAACTAAATTCATAACTTGAGTTATGACATTCGTAATGGGCTGAAAATTCTGCCAGAAAATGCAGCTTAACCTTTGATACGGAAAAATTCATAAAACGCTCAATTTTCGTCGAAAAAATGCGATTCCAGTGGGGGTTTAAAGATATTTCCTGGAGTTACATTTTAGACTCAAGAAACACATGTTTTTGTCACGTTTTGTTCAGGTTACAGCAAATACAAGTCGGCTGTAAATTCTGATCAGAAGCTGTTTGAATTCAGCTTTCAATTTAAGCATGTTCTTGACATCATAACACTAATTTTTAGCAATCAAAAACCCTAACAACAATCACCTTCAATGGTGTTCATGTATTTTACTAGAATTAGGCATGATTTCAACATATACTTGTCTAGGGTTTACTCCTAGACACTACAATGTTCCAATTTCATCCATATAACAATCATGCATCAACAATTTCTGAATTCTCTAAGTTCATCAGAATTTCAAGTAGAGATTTTCTATCAAGTTTCACATACCTTATGACCCCCTTGCAATGGAGATCACCAATCTAGGCTCGGATTTCGTTTTGGAATTGATCTTGACCTTCAATTTTAGAGATTTGTGAGAGTTTAGGGTTTTGAAGATGAGCTTAGATCGCCCCATGTGTTCTCCTGCGACCAGACACACACCAAGTGTGTGTGTGTTTGGTTTTTAATTGTTTTATTTAATAAAACTATTTTTCCATCTTTTCACTTTTGGCCCCTATACCTTACCCTTGTTGCATATAACATGTTTTGACCAAAGTTTCACATAACCACAAAACTTGTAACTAACTAGGTTATTTATTTCCTAGTTATTTTATCTTGTTCACAACCCGTTTTATTTTAAGTCTCGTTAACTCGGGCCTTTTATATACTTTGTTTTCTCACAATATTTATCATCCTTTTAATGAATATTAGATTTATTTATTTAAATCCTAATACTCACCGGGTTTACTTTACCACTAACGGTACTTTACCCGTCTTTTAGTATTAACGGGGTTTGATTACCAAACCCGTTTTCGGGGTGTTACAAGTCTACCCCCCTTAAAGAGGTTTCGTCCCCGAAACCTTTCTCACGTACTTTATTAGTTTAGATTATCTGGACCTTATTTTTCGGTGATCACTTGAGCATTACTCGCATATAATAATCTTACCAAAAAGTATGGTAATGTGTTTTTAGTTTTAAGGCATATGCGCCTTTCACGTGTAAGGCCTCGTAGACCATTACCTTCAGCTTGTATTTCTTATTCTGGTCACTTATTTGACCGAGTTGTCATCTGATTACTCAGTCGTATTTATTATTCAGCATTTTCACTTCTAGCTAATTCTATATTGACAAGCGCCTTGCGTAAGTCGTAGCACTATTTCAACTCCGAATGGTTTTTACCGGTTAGACTGATTTGTCGCCATCATTTTATACTCCGTTACTAGGGTATATCATATTGCCGTCCCGGCCTTTTGCGTGTTTCTGATTTCATATCTCGTAACTCACGTTACAACGTGGTTAAATTCTATGTCACTTTTAGTGACCGTAATCACATCACATCTTGTTTTAAGTTTATGTCGACTTTCCATTGTCGAAAATCTTTCTTTCAAATGTATCGTTTCACACCTATCGGTGTTAGAACCTATATCCTTTAATATTAACTATTTCCGAGTTCATCTCATAGTATTCATATTTGTTTAAACGTTGTTTCTTACAAAAACTGAATTTTAGTTTAACGTTTTTTCTCTTTAGCTTATGTCAATTTACTCACATCAAGGAAATTGGCAACCAATAATTTATTCCTTTTTTCCGTTCTTGTTTTAGATGGGAAATCATAATCAGTTCCCTCGTTTTACGCTATTGACCCGTAGGTTCTTTCACTTAGTCTCATAGGCTAATTCTTTAGATTCCCCCCCCCCCCTTTTTAAGGTGAGACCCAACAGTTCGTTTCCTTCTATTTATGACTCGTGAGTCATTTTGGTCCGTAGACTTTAACACTACTTATAATCCCGTAGTTTATGATGATCTCGTAGATCATCTTTTATTTGTGTCTTTATGTAAATGTACCTAAGACATCCCTTGTTTGTTTGGAATCATTTGTTTTACTTTTGAACTTTAGTTGACCTTGACCGTAGTCTAAGGCTTCATTTGTTTTCTTTCGGATAAATTTTCTGACTTTATGACTTCTCACGTCATTTATGCGTCGGTTCATCTTATGCTCACCATTATCCAGTTTACATATATCCGCATTTGATTATGTCCCATTACCGGGCTCATTATTCTTTTGCTTTTAACGCTACCGTTATCCCGCTTGCGCTTACTCATGCCATCCGACATTATATTATATTCGACCTGTTTGACTCATCCATGCGAAATTCTATCATTTACGGATGTCAACTTCATTCTTTGTTCGACCCGCTCAACTTTAAAATAGTTGAACATAATTTATCAAAATTTCTATTTACATTATCTTGTCGTCTTTTAGTCATGACTCAAAACCCGAGTCTTTTAACTTTCCATCCGAGTTCCCGTTTCTCGGTCTACGCATGTGTTTAATCCTTACCCATCAACCGGGTATTTTACCGAAGTCGTTATTATTGCAACCCTCCCGGTATGCATTAATAATTCGCTTCACTTTTATATTCCGACTTTGTCCTCAAGTTTGACGTTTTACAAAAACGGCCCATTAAGAGACACATTTGCATTCTCCGGGTTCGAGTGTAAGTACACCCCCTCCCAATGCATATCTTAATCATTTTACATGTTTGCATTCTCTGAGTTCGACTGTAAGTACACCCCCTCCCAATGCATATCTTAATCATTTTACATGTTTGCATTCTCCGGGTTTTACATGTTTGCATTCTCCGGGTTCGAGTGTAAGTACACCCCCCCCCCCCCCAATTCATATCTTAATCATTTTACATTAATCTTTGTCCCTTCACTCGGGCTCATTATCCTAATGTAATACGCTTCCGTCACCCGGCTATGCGTTTACATTATTATCTAATATTTTGCTCATTTGATTCATTTGGGTACTTTTTAATTTGTCCCACTCACCCCGTCCTTACTACATCGGATGTAAGCATGTCCATCATAAAAAGTTCATGGTACCACGTGCTCACCACTTACTTGGCCAGAGTAAGCGATCAGTACCTGGTATACATGACCTTTTTATAATTTTCACATTACACCCCATGTAAGTAATGCCTCTATTTGTTTCTCTTGGAAACAATATCCCGAATAGATTTTCTATTTGGGTTTTTTTCCAAGTTTTTAATCTACATATGCAACTTTCAATTTTTACATATTTGTTGCATATTACTATTTGTGCAATTAAATTTAAAATGTGCACCTGGTAATGCTTGCCTAAACGAGCTTCTCTTGCCATTAGCCTTGTTCGCGACCGCCACGCGATTTAGGTCCTTGATGAGCATACTCTTTGGACAGTTCTTCTATTAAATCCGTGATTTGTTAAACTCTCGCTATCTTCATATGCAAGTGTCCTTCAACTAAAACATTTACAGGAGTTAGCAATTTCGACATTAATGGATGCCCGTATTATAATACAAGGCTTTTCTACTATGCGCATCAACGCGTGTAATTTCGTTGACTATATCTACTCCATATCGTTTTTATTGGTATAACGTGTATTACACGATAACCATATGTGTTGTTCTCAACACTTTAATCATACTAAACCATTGATATACATGTACTTACCGGATTTGCGATCAAGCCTCGAACCGAACACACTTTATTCTTTAACCATGAGCTCTGAAACCAACTTGTAACACTCATCTTGTAAATCCGACATTTTAAAGGTTTTCGTATATAAAATGAAAATTTAACATGTAATTACTATTAACGATTCTTAGAAATTCGAGTAATTTAAAACTTTTACAAATTAAAAGTTTACAACATAATTTATATATATAAGTTCGTCATTTACAACGACATCAAAACGCCGTGCGGAAGCTTCATTCTGATGTGTTCGGTTCTTGTAAATCGCTTGATCTTCATCCGGGTACTCTTGATATTCACCTATGATCAAACCAATATAAAAGTTAGTTTTGATAACTTAAATATAAGTTTAAACAAGTTCTACGCGTCAAACGACAATTAAAAATAGTTTTTTTTTCCAGTTTTTATGTCTCTCGCGTGTCGCGAGAGACTCTGACAAACTTGTCGCGTGTCGCGCCCCACACATTGTGACCCGTCGCGTGGCGCAGGGGAAACCAATTTCCAGCGGGTTTGTTGCCGAAACCTGCATTTGCCCAGCTATAAGTTTAATCGAAATTTAACTTTAAAATGTCATAACTTTTGTTCTACTTATCCGATTCACGTGATTCTTTTTCCTACGCGACCGTAATTTAGTTCTCCATTTCATGGAGTTAAAATTCAGCATTCAAACTAATAAAATTCCGAATTTCTAAGCATTCGGCTTATTATTCAAAATCAACATTTTGACCCGTTTGTAATTAAAACCACCAACTTGTTTCTAACTAATCAAAATACATGTTCCAATGTATTTAACACAAAATATTTAGCTCGGGTTCGTAATTGCTATAATTTGCGCGACTAGCACGCAAGCTATGTGCATAAACTGTTTTGACCCATTTGGGGAATTTAAGCAATTTAGTCTAAAACTTGCTCTTTTCTTTTTGACACTACAATACTTCCATATCTAAATAACTATATATAATCCACCACAACTATTTTGTGGTGGATTTAACATAACGAACCCCTTTTCCTCAATTCTATCCTTCAACTAGTCATTTTACGCAAATGACCATTTTTAGGCATTTAAACTACGAAATTTATGCCTACAACTCTTACTTGTAACTAAGGGTGTACGGGGCGTTCGCGGGGGATGGCAGCGGTGACCCTAGTCACCGATCGGGAACACCGCCGCCATCAAAGCGGGGACCCGAATCGGTGATAGGGAGCGGTGTGGAGTTACCGCGTGGTTTGGCACTATTTTCGAAAGAGGACCGTTTGACAACGGTCATTTTTATAAAAAAAAAAATTCATTTTTTTTACAAATATAAATAACCACACCTTCATACTCTCATCAAACCACACTCTCATCAAACCACATTTTTTATACAAATTTCATTTTTTTGTACTTCTCAAACCGAGCAATGGAGAACCAACCCCGCGAAGCCAAGAAAAAAACTAAGGGACGAGGCAAGCAACCGTCTCGTGGTGGTTCGAGCGGTGCAAGTGCACAATCACAACCCCCTTTCGGATATACTCCACAACCCCCGTTTTTTTTTCCAACAACCTTCACACCCCTCCTTTTACAACACCCAAGCAACCAACCTTCAACCCCATTTCGGCTATGGTTTTCAAAATTTGTTATCAATGGATGCTCCTCCTCACTCCCCCGCCTTCGACCCATATGGTTTTCGTTCCCCACAACTTCCAACGGTCCAAGAAAATGTTGAACGTCCTCTACCTGTTTGGGACGACGAGGACGATGAGGTAGTGCCCGAAACTCAAAATTTGGGCGACGAGGACGATGAATATAATGTGGATGCAGATTTGGGCAATGAAGAAAATGACGCTCGGGAAAAAAAGGGAAAAATGACGAGCGAAAAATGGACGGTTGAATTGAGGAGGAAAAGAGAGGCGCAGGCTCTCGAGCTCATAGCGGAACAACGCGAGACGATGAAAAACTACAATTACGATCGAGATATGGAAATATTCATCAAGCCGCACGACGATGCTCCGCCAAATATGTTGCCGTTCATCCTCGCCCGAAAACGCGACATCGCTAACAAGTACGGGTGGCCAATCGATTTCTAAAATTATTATTTTCTAGTTTTAATGTAATTTTTATTTTCTAGTTTGAATGTAATTTTAATTTTCTAGTTTGAATTTAATTTTTATTTTTATTTTCTACTTTGAAATGTCTTTTGTTAAATTTTATTTAATTTTTATTAATATTTTTTTATAAACATGCATAATTAAAACAAATAAAAAAAAAACCAAGTCCCCTAATAGGGGAGTGCCGCCATCAAAATGGGGTGTTAGGGGAGTTTAAGAGGGGAGTTGACGTGGCACTAGCTGGTTGGTGGTGCGTAAGAGGGGGGACTCCCCTCTTAGGGGAGTGCCCCTCTCACCCTAAGGGTTACATAATCACAATGCAAGTTTCTAAACGGCCTCTAGGGGTCGTTTGCCCGTTTTACCCATTAAGGGCTTTTCGGTCAATTCTAGTCTCTTATTTTACGACGAAAGACTCTCACAATCATTTGACCAAAATAGCACTTTTAGCTACAACATAATAATGCGTACCTGGCCCGGTCAACATATAGACTTGTTTCATTTTTATACCTTGCTTTTACTAGCCGCTAATCCAAAGCGACGCAATTATTCAATTTTTTGTTCAATCCTGAGAACATATAACTTGACAACCAAATGTTAGTCAATATTGCCAAATGGTGTTTTCATCACCATTTGGCTCGTTTGACCCATGTGACCAAACGTTTACATACATACATAACAAAACATGGCTTTAACTACCAATTCGCCCATCCGACCCATTTCGGATTTTACCATTAGATCCCTTTTTTTTATTAACCAAGGTTTTTCATCATTTTATATGTCCCGTATTATTTCGTGTCGGAAACATATTTCGGATATAGCATTTTATCGTATTTACGATCTATGAATAAATACATGTCTAAAAAAAAGAGTGTAAGCTTTTTACTTACATTGAATTCCAATTATGCTTTTCTTCTCGTACTTGATTCGTTTGACCACTTCTTTCCCAAGCCTCCACCTAGCTCGTTAAGCATCGAACTATTGTCAACATTTACAAGGCGGTTAGATTAGTCATTAACAATCACGACTATTCCACCTTACTCATTTTCTATGTCGAAACTACTATTCGACTTCCTCATTAGTTAGCTTAACTTATCATAAGTTAACTATTTTCGATCACATGGTTTACACAATTAAGTCTAAATCAACATGATATTTAGAACTCTTATTGTTTCATATTTCGCATAATTTGCCATATCATTCAAATGTGCGTTTCACTCGAAATTTCAACATTTTAGCTTTCATTTAGGCATGTTCATATCACTGAAAATAGGCTGTTTTTATGTGACCTGTTTAACCTGTTTACAAGTCTTCAAAAATTATGATTTTTTTATGTAACCTGTTTACAAGTCTTTAAAATAGGCTGTTTTTTGTGACCTTTTTAACCTGTTTTTGGTGACCTGTTTCAAGATCTATCTCTTTACCAAAACTTCGTAAAAATTCATTTACTAAGCTGCAATCAGATTCGTCACTTCTGACTGCAGCTTACGGAAAAATTCATTAAAAAGTCCTCGTTTATCCGATTGACGAAATTCCAATCGGCGATTCTTTTAATCGCTTAAATCTATCTACAGTAAAAATTTGAGATCATAACTAAATTCATAAATTGAGTTATGACATTCGTAATGGGCTGAAAATTCTGCCAGAAAACGCAGCTTAACGTTTGATACGGAAAAATTCATAAAACGCTCAATTTTCGTCGAAAAAATGCGATTCCAGTGGGGTTTTAAAGATATTTCCTGGAATTACATTTTAGACTCAAAAAACACATGTTTTTGTCACGTTTTGTTTAGGTTACAGCCAATACAAGTCGGCTGTAAATTCTGATCAGAAGCTGTTTGAATTCAGCTTTCAATTTAAGCATGTTCTTGACATCATAACACTAATTTTTAGCAATCAAAAACCCTAACAACAATCACCTTCAATGGTGTTCATGTATTTTACTAGAATTAGGCATGATTTCAACATATACTTGTCTAGGGTTTACTCCTAGACACTACAATGTTCCTATTTCTTCCATATAACAATCATGCATCAACAAGTTCTGAATTCTCTAAGTTCATCAGAATTTCAAGTAGAGATTTTCTATCAAGTTTCACATACCTTATGACCCCCTTGCAATGGAGATCACCAATCTAGGCTCGGATTTCGTTTTGGAATTGATCTTGACCTTCAATTTTAGAGATTTGTGAGAGTTTAGGGTTTTGAAGATGAGCTTAGATCGCCCCATGTGTTCTCCTGCGACCAGACACACACCAAGTGTGTGTGTGTTTGGTTTTTAATTGTTTTATTTAATAAAACTATTTTTCCATCTTTTCACTTTTGGCCCCTATACCTTACCCTTGTTGCATATAACATGTTTTGACCAAAGTTTCACATAACCACAAAACTTGTAACTAACTAGGATATTTATTTCCTAGTTATTTTATCTTGTTCACAACCCGTTTTATTTTAAGTCTCGTTAACTCGGGCCTTTTATATACTTTGTTTTCTCACAATATTTATCATCCTTTTAATGAATATTAGATTTATTTATTTAAATCCTAATACTCACCGGGTTTACTTTACCACTAACGGTACTTTACCCGTCTTTTAGTATTAACGGGGTTTGATTACCAAACCCGTTTTCGGGGTGTTACATTACCCCTGCTTCTCAGATGCAAAACACTGCTCATTTTGCACACCCTGTAAACACTGTTCCTGTCCAGTATGTCCAAACTACTGTTCCTCAAATTCAATATGTTCAAGCCCCAGCACCTCAGGTCTTAGTGCAACCTACACCACAAGCTGCACAACCATCTGCTTAGGCAGAGGCCAGTCAACAGAGCTTCTTTACACAAGGCTTTGTCGATTGGAGTAGCTTACCTGAGGATTTAACTGATAAAAATTTTGCTCTAGTTGCTAATTCTGATATGAAACCTAATGAATTTTGTTTTATGGTACTAGAAACAATACCAGATGGGCTTTAATCAGAGGAAGTAGAGTCAAAATCTAAGGCAATGAAAGAAAATGCTGAAACAGATGTTACAGAAGAAAATGTTGGTGAACAACTGTTAGAAGAAAAGACTATTGAACAGTTGATAGAACCTCTATTGGAACCTCTGGCTGATCCATGGGATTCCAATATGTGTGATGGTGAATGTGATTGTGTTATGATGGCTGCTGCTAAGGTATCACCTCAAGTTCTAAAGGACTTGTGTTCAAATAAATGCATTATTGCTTTTGCTAACATCAAAGAGGTGAATGAAAACCTTAGAAACAAGATCTTAAATGATGAAGTACAATTTGAGAAAACTTTCAAAGAGTTAAAATCTGAATTGTTTGAAAAGGAAAATGAAATCAACAGTTTAAAACATGAATCAAGCATAACCAAAGATCAACTCCAAACTATGGTAGAAAAATACCAGAATTACAAAAAGGAGCTTGAATCTACCCAAATCACTTGTGAGAAATGGATAGAATCTTGTAAAGGTTTTGAGTTGATGCTTGAGAAGCAGATCAAAAGCAATGTGAAATTTGGCATTGGGTTTAGAAAAATAACCAAGTTTCTGAAAACACTGCTGTAAATGAATCTGGATTTGTTGAAATAATTCCCACAAATTTGGTTGGTCAAGAAATAAAAGTCACTGATCGAAATGGTAAGAAAATTGTTTTAGAAAAACTAGAAGGATCCTCAACTTTTGAGGAAATTGAAAAATATCAATTTAAACCTACCTGGTCTGATGGGTGTGACATTCTTGAAAATTTTAAGCCAATGGACTTCTTAACAATTGAAGGTGTCAAAGCACCCAAGGTTAAAATCATTCCCTTGAAAGACATCCCAGCAGAGGTTATAAACTCTGTTGAAAAGGAGGTTGAAAAAGGGAAGAGAAAAGAGAAAGTCAAAAACCTGTTTTGTGATTTCTGTGAAAAGAAGAATCATGTCACCAAAGATTGTTTTCTTCTAAAAGCATATGACATTAACAAAAGAAGTTTGATTGTGCCTGCAAACCACTGCACAATTTGTGGGAAAAAGAATCATCAAACTCAACAGTGTGTGTATCTCAAAACTTTTGTGGTTAAAAGAAAAGAGTTTACATCAAAAACATTGGAGAGACCACAAAAATCAACATCCAAAAACAAACAGACCTTTGTCCATGTCCAAACACCTGTTACAAAACAATTGAATGCAACCTCTGTTCCTAGAAAGGTTCAAGTAACAGATGCACCACCTGCAAACCAATTACCAAGAGGATATGGTTAACCACTGTACCAAAAGGTCCCTCATGGTTATGAAGCCTACAAAAGGCCATCTAAACCAAAAATGAATAGGCATCCTTATGGTTATCATCATGTGACAGGAAATGGTCCTCAACAGTGGTTACAAAAAATTGCCCGAACCACTGACCATTCTCCTGGACTTGAGGCTGACCTGTCTGTAACCCCATCCAAAACCATTTTGGCTTTGAAGACTCACCTAAACTAATTTGTTACTTGATGTGCATGGAGCATCTGCATGCTTAGATAGTTTATCATATGTAGATAGTGGAGGCTCCAGGCACATGACTGGATGTACAACCCTACTCAAAGAATTTAAAAAAACATGGAGGGGGTGATATATCCTTTGGTAACAATTCAAAAGGGAAGGTGTTGGGGTCAGTGACTGTTCAGGTTGGGAAACTCAAGTTTTAAAATGTCAATCTTTTTTACAATCTTAAATTTAATCTCCTAGTGTGTCTCAAATGAGGGACAAGGGCTATGGGTCATTCTTCACTAAGGAAACTTGTAAGATTGTTGGGCCAGAAGTGGTTAAAAAGATGGAGGAAATCATAGCCGGGAGTAAAACACAACTTGTTGCTCACAGAAGTGGCAATGTGTATTTGGTTGATTTGTTGAAGGATAATCCGATGTCTAATGCTTGTTTGTTCTCAGCTGCCTCTACCAAAGAGACAGAACTATGGCACAGGAGACTTGGGCACACAAATCTTAAAACTATCACCACACTCTCAAAACAAGGCCTTGTAAGAGGCCTTCCACCAAAATTGTTTACTTGTGATGAGCACTGTATTTCTTGTTTAAAAGGTAAACAACATAAAAGCTCATACAAGTCTATTAAAGAGGCCAAAACAAGCCAGTGCTTACAACTGTTACACATGGACTTGTTTGGCCCTGTAAAAATCATGAGTTTGAAAAAGAAAAGATATTGTCTTGTTATTGTTGTTGATTTTTCAAGGTTTACATGGAATTACTTTTTGCACTCCAATGATGAGACTGCAGGTATTTTGTGAAACAAGTTGTAAAGCAATTTGACTTGCCAGTAAAAATCTTTAGAAGTGACAATGGAACAGCATTTAGAAACAAGGATTCAGATGAGTTATGTGTGTCAAAAGGGATTATAAGGCAGTACAGCATCCCAAGAACACCAGAACAAAATGGGGTGGTTGAAAGGAAAAAAGAACATTGATAGAAGCTGCCAGAACAATGATTGTAGATTCAGGTTTACCCTTAACCTTTTGGGCAAAGGCTGTAAACACTGCTTGCTATATGCAGAATAGAGTTTTAATCAACCACAGGCATCAAAAGACTGCCTATGAAATTTTGTTCAAGATCAAACCACTGATCTCATACTTCAAAATCTTTGGTTGCCCATGCTTTATTTTAAACTTGAAAGACTCAATTTTAAAATTTGCAGCCAAAGTAGATTGTGGTTATTTTCTAGGATACACAACCACTACGAAGGCCTACAAAGTGTTTAACACAAGGACTAGGTGTGTGGAAGAGACCTTGAATGTAAAGTTCAATGAACTTTCTTCATTAAAAATCCTAGCAAATCCTGCTGAACTATTTGACCTTGATAAATTTACAATTGAAGATGTATATGTCAAGACTAACCCTGCAGGTACACCAAAATCTGTCTTTCAAGATCATGGAATTGACATTATGATTCCACAATACAAAGTCATTTCCACCACCAGAGAAGCAAATGTTCAAAACAGCTGCTAAAACTCTGCCACTGCTGCATCAACAGTTATTGATCAAAACTCTGCCACTTCATCAAGTACAACCTCTGTTGACAAAATTCCATCGTTTGTGGATAAAAGCCAACACTGTGCCACACCCATTCCTCCTATTCCTCCACATCCATCTCCAACATATGTTGGTTCTTCAAAATTGCCAACAGATGTTAGCTTAGATGATTCACATATGCGGCCTTCACCTCTTAATGCCATTGTTCCATACAAGGGAGATCTAATCTTCCTTAAATCTCATTCACCAGACCAAGTTATTGGTAACATCAGTGAAGGGGTTCTCACAAGAAGTCGATCCCAAAACATCTGTCATTTTGTTGGCTTTCTATCACTCATCCAACCAATCAAGTACCAAAAGGCACTGAAAGACAACAGTTGGATAGAAGCTATTCAAGAGGAGCTCCAACAGTTTAAAAGACAACAAGTATGGGAGCTTGTACCACTGCCAAAGGATGTATGTCCAATTGGCATAAAGTGGGTCTTCAAAAACAAAACTGATGAAAGGGGCATTGTTGTAAAAAACAAAGCCAGGTTAGTGGTTCAAGGCTTTAGACAAGAAGATGGCATAGATTATGATGAAACCTTTGCTCCTATGGCAAGACTTGAGGCCATCAGATTGTTCTTAGCCTTTGCTGTCAACCACAACATCAAGGTGTACCATATGGATATAAAATGTGCATTCTTGTATGGAAAGATTCAGGAAGAGGTATATGTTTGCCAACCTCCTGGTTTTGAAGGTTCCATTTATCCTGATCATGTCTACAAGCTTAACAAAGCTTTATATGACTTGAAACAAGCACCTAGAGCCTGGTATGAAACTCTTTCCACTTTTCATGTTTCCATAAGCTTTACAAGAGGTAAAATTGACAAAACACTATTTTTAAAATGGAAAGGAAAAGATTTAATGATTGTCCAAATTTATGTTGATGACATCATCTTTGGATCCACATGTACCTCCATGTGTGAAGAGTTCAGAAAACTCATGACAACTGAATTTGAGATGAGTGCCATGGGTGAACTCCAATGCTTTCTTGGTCTCCAAGTTAAGCAGTTGCAAAATGGAACATTCATTCATTGAAGGAAATATGTAAAAGAACTTTTAACAAAATTTGAGATGAATGATTGTAAACCATGTAGTACACCCATGGCAACCACAAAGCTAGTCATTATTGATGAAAAGGATGACTTGGTTGATCAAAAATTGTATAGAAGCATGATTGGGTCTTTATTGTACCTAATTGCATCTAGGCCAGACATCATGTTTGCAACATGTGTTTGTGCAAGATCACAGTTAGCACCTAGGAAGTCTAATCTCATTGCTGTAAAAAGAATATTCAGATACATAAAAGGTGCTCCCACACTTGGTATCTGGTATCCTGCTAATGGGAATATCAAACTTTCAGGTTTTTCAGATAGTGATTTTGCGGGATGTAACACCACAAGGAAGTCCACATCAAGAGGGTGTCAATTTCTAGGCAATTGCTTAGTATCTTGGCAAAGCAAAATGCAAGCAGCTGTTTCCACATCCACTGCTAAAGCTGAATATATTGTTGCTGCAAGCTGTATAGCCCAACTTTTGTGTCTTCAAAACCAATTACTGGATTTTGGTGCAACTGCTCTAAAGACTCCTCTCATGTTAGATAGTCAAGCAGCTGAAAACATCATTAAAAATCCAGTATCCCATTCAACCACCAAACACATTGACATCAGACATCACTTTTTGAGGGATTGCTATGAAAAAGGTTTGATTTCTCTGCATCATGTTCCAACTAAGGATCAACTGGAAAATGCGTTGACAAAAGCTTTAGACACAACTACCTTTGAAAGCTTGTTCTCTAGGATTGGCATGCTAAACATGGATTAAAAATGTAAAACTTTGCTTTCCATGAATAAAAAGCATTAACATGTTTTTAGAAAATCAAAAATTCATCCTTAAAAATAGCTTTAAAATGAAAATTTTCATAAACCCTTAAAAGTCTGTCCATAACCACTATTTTTTAAACCTCTAATTGGCTAAAAATTCATCAACTGCTGAAAGGTATCCTCTGTTTTCCTTTATCCACTGCTTATGGACCACTATTGATCAAACAGCTGTTGGTCTCAACCACTAATGTCTATCCATTGATAGACTAAAATCAGCCAATGTTCATTTCACTATTCTCAACCACTATTATTGTCCAACAGTGGTTTCCAAACAACTGTCATCCATTATCCCAACAGAGGTTGCCACGTGGACAGATGTTAGCCATCAGATCTTTGTAACTGCTGCCACATCAGCATTCACTTTTTCATTTTATAAAACCCTATTTTATCCCCAAATAGAGCTTTACTGCCGTCTCGAATTCAAAATTCGCAAAAGCGGTTTCCATCTTCTTCTTCTTCAAACCTTCTTCTTCAAAACTTACTCCGAGTTCTTCTCCGACCATGGCTCTGACAATCAAAAATCCCTACAACTATCTTCCCATCTTTGAGAAAATAGACAAAAATACTTCCTATCACTCAATAATTGATGTTCTCACATCATCAAAATATAAAGCAATTCTTACTGGCAATGCTCCAATCTATCAAGATACACTCCGCGATTGTTGGGCAAATGCTGAAATCAAATCACAAAAGAAAGCGCCCTATGCTATCACTTCCAAAGCCAGAGGAACACTTGTTCAAATTTCCCCATCTTCTATCTTAACAACATTTGGATTAAATGACCTGGCAGGTAAGACCTCCTTTGAAAAACAAGAACTTCATGTAGAATTCATTGAAAGAGGGTATGCAGGTCAATTAAAAATAGTTACTATTTTTAAACCAAACTTCCCTGCTCAAATGAAATTCTTTTTCCATACCCTTTTGACATGTCTTTCTGCTAAGACCACTACTTTTAATGAAATACCACTTAAAATTTAGTACTTGGGTTATGTTATTTTAATAAACTCTGATTTCAACTACTTCCAAGCATTGTTTTCTAATTTGGTTACAAATGGGAAGAATGTTCAAAAAGGGGGCTAATCATGCTTTCTTAATGTACCCAAGACTATTAAGCTACTACCTACAAAAACAAGTTTCACAAAAAGATTTTCAACAAGGTGTAGCTTTTCAAATAAATAGTCTTACAAGTGAAACTTTTACTCACCTTGTAGCAAAAGAGTCAACTGTTTCCAAAACACAAGCAAAGGGGAATGAGCTTGTTTTAAATAAGTCCACATTTGTTGCTCAAACCTCTATTGCTGAGCCCACTACTCCTGGTGATAATGACACCACAACCGGTGTTGTGAAACCCACACTAGCCAAACCCAAAAAGAAACCTGCCAAATCTAAAAAAAGCCCACCAAACCCAAACAAAATAAAACGGGTCATCTGGAAGATGAGATCCCAGAGGTTAACCCAATGACAACACAAATGTCACTTGAAACCACTACTGCTACTTCCTCACAGCAGTTGGAAAGATCTCAACCGGTCCAAACTCTTCATGTATCCTCAGGAAAGGACCATGTTGTAAGCACAGGAACACCACATCATGAAGCAGACCTTTCATTTAAAAGTATGCTTAAAAGCCCCTCTCACAGGCTAATGTCGCTTTCAACACCACAACACTCTCCCCAAATTCCACTAACAATAATACCTCTGTTTGAAGCAATTGAAATTCAGACTCAAAACAGTCCCTCTCACTCACACATTACTAAGAGTATACCTCAACAAATGACAGTGTCTGAACCAATTCAATCTGCCATCCCACAAACAGTTGAGGAGGTTACACCCCTTGAGTTTCACGAAACTCTTGGTGGTAGTTCAAGTGGAGCAGCCTCTACAACTGTTGAATCCATTGTTTTACAGTTGGACAGTGGTTTCATACTTAAGACTCCCTTGAAGGCAACCACTGTTAAGGCTACAACTGTAACCTCTGCTCTAGTGGGAAGTCCCCATAACCAAGAAAAAAGGGGCATTTGTTTATGATGATTTGGAGTCTTCTCCTATTATCAAAACAAATACAAACACCATAGGTGGGAATTTAGATGATCCTATTAAATTAGGTGATGAATTAAGATATAAAGATTTGACGGATAGAATGACTACCATTGAAACATCTGTTGCTGAAATGAAAGAAATGATGAAGCAGATGATGGAGCTGTCTAAAAATCAACCTAGCACTCAGCAAATTACCAATGAGCTTTGAAATTATGTGTAACCCATCCGTCAACCTTAAAGAAATTTGGTTGAAATCAACCACAATACTCATATGGAACTTATAAGAAATATGGTTGATGCTCGGTATAAAGATACACATGCAGACATTAAGGGCATTAAGGAACATTTGCTCAAAGTTACTGGCTTTGCCCCTACGCCAATCATTTCAGATGATGATGATGATGATGATGCCAAAAAGGGGGAGAAAGATTCACTGAGAAAGTTGGCACCTAATTCAAAAGCAAAACCAAAGGTGCAACAACAGCCAGAGTGTGATTCGTGTCAACTGTCAAAATTCCAGGTATCCGTACAACTATTAAACCATAATTAGTGCTTAATGACTGTGCTGCATTTCAATTAATGACTTGAACTGCTTTCTGATTACTGCTTCATACTTACATGTGCATCACATATTGCAAATGACATATCATTATTGCATGAGAGCTTATTTGACTCAAATGATGCACGAAACACAGTTAGCACAGTTATCAGACAAATCAGGAAAATGCTGACAGAATTCAGTATATAGACAGACAGTGTGTTGAGACACAGAATGAGCCAGAAACCAAGTATTACACTAGTATAGTGTGTAGGAAAGTAAGGATCACAAAACTACCTTCCTAGAGATAGTTTAAGCGCCGGAAAGTGCCTAAAACTCACTTAAACTGCAGAATTTTGCAGAAAATCAGCAAATTCAGCATTTAAACACATTTATATCATGCAGAAATATGCTTAAATGGTCCTGAATCCTTTCCTAAGTGTCGGGAATCAAAACTGTCATAAAAGGGTACATAAAGCACACTAAACTGCATAATTTAGCACCTTAACGAACCGGTAACCAACCGAACAACCGGACACTACCCGAAACACCAAATTTTCACTAGAAGCACTGTTTTAACATTACCAAGCTAGTTATGGTCCCCGAACATTATAACACACAATATAAATATCAACTAACTAAAAACCTAAGCCTACTACCCCCCCCCCCCACCACCACCTATATAATCGGCCCAACATGGCCCCCATATTGAGATTTCTTTTAATTTAATAATAGATCATGTTTATGCTTTGTTAGACATAATACACAATGGAAGAACTCTTGAAATGGATTATAAGTAAACCCTTGAAGACATAAGACTCATAACTTCACACACTAAACACACACACTCATTTCTTCTCCCTTGCCTTGCTCTCGGCCGAACCAAACTCCACCATCATCACCATTTTCAATCAAGTCTCATACATTCCAAGCATATACAAGTGTGATAGAAGGTGCACAAAGGAGCTAGGAGCTTTCGGAAGTTCAAGGACCTCTTTCATTAGCTATTATCCACTTTATTTCTTCTCTTGATCATCCCTAGCCTTGAGCTAGTGGTAAGAATGCTAATCCTTCCATTTTACATCTATTTCAAGTGGTTAAAAGATCTTACATAATGATTAACTTGAAGAACACTAAAAATTACAAGAATGAAACTTGAACATAAGCTTAAATTATGAAGAAACTATGTTGTTTATGTGTTGTTATGCTTGATGATTGTTGTTTATTCATGTATTTGATGTTGATCATCATATGATCTTGCTAGATCATGAATAAAAACATAATCTAGCAAGATAAGAAACATGAATTGAAAGAATAAGTTGTGTTCCTATAAAATGATGAATAAAGTAAGTTGTAAATCTTGTAAATCTAAGATTTCAAGAGTGATTTTCCAAGAAACCAAGTTAGAAATACAAGTTTTACTAAATCTTGGTTCTTACATAAATAAACCTTATTTTTGGTGGTTAATAAAGTGTAGAAACACTTATGTAACAAGAAAGATCCATGAAGAAACATTTTTAGAAAATAAGATTGTAAGTTGTAAAGATCTAAATTCTTTAAAAATGATGTTTTTAGAGAATCAACCACACTTTAAAGGGTAACAAGACTTACTAAATACACTAGTAAGTTACAACAAATTTTTATAAATTTTCAAGTTCACGAAGTAGTAATTTATGCTTGTTTTTGGCAAAATTGGTAAGTAAAGATTGTTTGTTGTTGATTGTTGATTGATTATGATGATTTACAAAAGAAAATGATATACCTTCAAGGTATGAAAACCTCCATTTTTAGGATTTTAGAGCTTGAGATGATACCGCGTCCTTTGCCATGTCCTTGTCAGCCTGCATACGTTCCCCATCGTTCATCGCCATCTCTGGTTTCGCATCCCCCTACACCACTTACTCCATTCCCTAAGTTTGATACTCGATTTCTCACCGTTGAGCAGCAGATCAGTTATCTGTTGCGTCATGTTTATGATCTTGAAGAGGAGCTTGCACATGTACGCATCTTGCTTTTTGTTCCTCTACCACCACCATCAGCATAGTTGGTTTTTGGTTTTATGTAGGTTGCTTTGCTTTTGATGAGAGCACCACTATTGAGCTGAGCTAGTGAAGCCTTTTGGAGACCACCTTTTGATTGTATGACTTCGTAGACTGATAGACTTGTTGGACAAGGGTAGTGTGACCCTGTGTTCCTTTTGATATGATACATTTTGTAAAACTTGTAACAGTAATTGTGGTCGATGATTAATGAAAGCTCAATCGTCATGTTCTCATTAAACACGTTGTTGATATACATGTTTGTGCTATGATTGTGATGTGATATGATTGCTTGTTATGATGATTACTGATATACCTATGTATATACACCCCCTAAGTCTTATTCGTATAGTAGATGCTTATGTACTTGAGTCTTTATTAAGACCTGACCTATACAATCTTCTTTTAGAAGATGCCTCCTCGAAGGAACACTCAGTTGCCCACAACAGAGGCAGAACTGCAAGAACGGATTTCACAGGCAATCGCACAACACGAGGCCCTGCGCTCAGAACACAGCGGAGGTACCTCATGAAATAACCCACCTCACGGTAATGTTTAAGTCACCTAAGACACATTACAATATGTTTGGACATTCCATGTGCGTTTGCTAATGCTCTCTGTGAATGATGTTGCTTGTACAGGTTGTACTTACAAGCAGTTCCTAGACTGCAAGCCTCTGAACTTTGACGGCACTTGAGGTGCCGTAGCATTTGTAAGATGGGCTGAGAAGACATATTATGTGCTGCGAATGAGCAAGTGTGCGCCAGAGAACCAAGTCACTTACATATCTGGACTATTCCTAGACGGGGCTCTGTCATGGTGGAACCTTCATGTAACAACCCGCACTTTCGTGCGTCGTTACTACTCGATATACTGGTTACGCCTAGCACCAGAGATTCGGATCATAATGTAACTATATCGCATACATCGCTATTCGAAGGATAATCGCACATTTTCGCAATACATTATCACTACATCATATCACAAACACTAACACTCACGATGGCATTGAGTGGGGACCTATTCTACCCTCCTCGGTGGTCGTGATGTGTCGAAACGCACATAACTAACGCTAACAAAGACTCTCGGGTGAGTGCTATAGCTCCAGTCGTCGTGACGATGATGACAATACGAGTGAGTGGTACCCCGTCAGTCATTGTGGCACAACACACAGTAACGTTCACGATGACATCGAGAAAGGACCTATACTACCCTCCTTGATGGCCGTGAAGCGTCGCTAGTAATCGCACACTCGAAACGAAAACCGATTGTTATATCGCAATTTTGAAATATGGATATGTAAATACGACCCTTAGTGATTATATATATAAAATAATAATGATATAAATTAACTATAGAAAGCGCGTACCCCAAAAACTATCGCAACGCTCAAAAACAGAGAAAGTCCCCACGCCGGAGAGGCCATCCGAATGGATAGGCCATCCGAACGGATGGGCCATCCGACCCAGTACCCTCCAGCTCACTTTGTTGCCTATAAATAGCGCGTTACATCACTTGAACAGTGATGTGAGTGCTCCAACTCGACCAAGCACACTCTTGGACCCTTTTCTCTTGATTCCTCGCAATTCCGGTAAGACTCCAACCTAAAACTTGTACTTCTATGATCTACACTCAATTCTACATCATTCTGTCTTTTAAAACTCAAATTTTAACCGTGAAATCTACTGAATTGAGGTGTTTAAAGATGATGTCACCAAGAGTTCATATGAACTTCAAAGTGTGACCTCATCCCACCATAAACGACTCAGATCTAGGCGATTTCCACATGTTTTTATAACAAATCTCACCTAAGAATCTATGTATTTAATCAAGGTACTGTGCGATTTCGAGTTAAACAGGAGAAACCGTTAAGAACGGCCAGATCTGATGGAACGGGGTGATTCCCGGCCGATTAGAACGGGTCAGAACTGATGAACCTCCATTTGTTAATACGAAATCACACCGTCCCGGTAAAACCGCATGTTTTCCTTCCAAAAACACTCAAAACAGTTGATCGGAACGTTGGAACGGACGGTGGTCAACCAACCGGACAGGTCATCCGATCGGATAACATGCCATCCGATCGGATAACATGCCATCCGATCAGATAACATGCCATCCGATCGGATAATATACCATCCGATCCGGGCACATGTCATCTGATCCGAGCACAGGTCATCCGATCCGAGCACATGTCATCCGATCCGAGCACATGTCATCCGATCCGAACCTATGGCATCCGATCCGAACACATGTCATCCGATCCAAACATATGTCATCCGATCAGAACCCTTGTCATCCGACCGGATGAGCCCATCCGACCGGATGAGCACCATCCGACGGGACATCAGTCTTTACGATACTATCCCCATTAGACGTGCACCGCTTACTATACCATTCAATGTTTAACCTAGACGCACTCGTAACCGATCCAAGCAATTGTGCCCTCGCTAAATACGCACTGTGAGTATACTTGACCCCTTTTAATCGCATTTTGGGTGTAACATACGTTCCTAATAAATCAAACTTATCAAATGAATTATTCAATCAACCGAATTATCACCTGCGAATAACTGTTATGCATAGATATACGTGATGCTAGTTGCATATGTGCTAGGGCTTATACTCGCGACATCCCACCACAACTAGTATAGTACTATTGCGCCCGACGGGGTCTAGTTTGCCATCGTGTATTCGAGCATCGAGGACTTAGTTGGTAGTATCAGCTTTGTGAGTATATATGTCGTGTGTTACGTTTATGCATGTGGAAATTCGCAGTACTTTTTAATCTATTACACTACACATATCAAACCTGTATACTCGCCAATACGTTTTGTATTGACATTATTTTAACGTATGTTGCGGGTTAGATCGCAGGATATTTCAAATCAAGCTAGGAAGTCTAGAAACACAACTAAAATCTAGGTTGTCGGATTTGTATTGTTCGAGAGGACAATGAATCTGTGATAACTTATGTGATTGTATTATTTGTTAGTATGGGATAACGAATGTATTAAATATTATCACAATATAGTTGTTATGGATTCTCTTAAGCAATCTGATTCGCCTAGTGCCGCGCCCCGATGATTCCGCCATCGGTTGGGGTGTGACAGATTGGTATCAGAGTAATAACTATAGCGAATTAGGCAAGACTCAACCTAGTCCGGGTCGACGTCTTAGAAATCGACCTAGTCTATAGTCTAAGTACCAACTGGCCGACTCGTACGAACCCAGTAGGATTTGTACCAGGCCTACCTGATACTCTCGATCGAAATTGTTAAAAGCTACAATTTTGTGTGAACACCGCATACTACAACTTCACACCAAGAAGCCTTTCCTAAGGCTTGAATATTACTTAGCCTTTCCTAAGGCCAACACAATACACGTGTTTTCGAAAATACTCGCATATCACAACCAAGTGACCCAGTCGAGACCAGGTGTGAAAGCCAAGAACTCTCGACAGGATTGCTCACTCAGCGCATTTTTATAGCACGAGAACCTTTCATTGAGTTTGGAGTGACATCCACATCTCGACGAAGGCCTCCATTTCGAAATCTAGTGGAACTCCCGAAGTTGTTCGAAGAGCATAACCACAATTAGGAGTGAAGTTGTTAAGTCAGGGGTGAAACCTGTACCTTAATAAACCGTTCCACTCTCTATAAATTGGTTTTCCAAAAAGCTCTCACCAAGGACTCGACTATCACGATGAATCGAGTCACGCGATGACCAGGAGGACGAATGCCATGAGCTGCATCCCAGTGGAAGCATGAGCCCTTTAGGACAACGCGCGTACACGAACTTGTCAGGTGTAGTTGGGTTACCTTGGGTAGTCGACGCCTAAACACCCAAGGCACTCTATCATACGACCCGCCGATTTTACAACTGGTTGGAACTTATTTACGTTTGTGTGTTTTGAAACTTTACGCTTTATCAATTTCTCGATTTAACGATTTTCACTCCCTGCTTTATAAACGCACAATTCGCACAGCCATCGCAATCTAAAACGAAACCCGAATGTTCGCAACAAAACTAACGCGTAATCTATCGCCTTCGCTCTCGCTTTCACACCTCAACGTGTCCTCGCATATTCTAAATCGACCTGTATGTGCATAACTATAAACTACATTTATATAAATATATATATATATATATATATATATATATATATATATATATACGTATAAACAAACAAGTAATTGTGCGAGAACTTAGGAATTTCGTGTCTCCTATGTGGCTCCTATGTGATTTCGCATTACTATTATATTATCGAAACAGGTTTTGGACGCCCTCAATCGCATCGCAAAACTCAAAAATCATTATGATCGAATCTCACTCCAAGTCTCTTCCTGTCTAGATGCCTTCCAACAACTCTACCTCGAGAATGTCAGCAAGGAGACGAGCCAAATGAAGGGACGAAAAGAGGATCGCCTCCCTTGTGGTCAAGGGAGTGACCAAAATGACTCCCCAGATCGTCGCTCAAGTGCACTCTCTTAGCAACCCTTGAGCTTCGGAGGACGTCAAGACAAAAGAGCCGCAATCTACTTTTCTTTACAAACACTTCAAAGCCTGTAATTCGATGGAGTTCACGGGTGAAGGAGGTGTATCTCAACTACTCCAGTGGTTCGACTCTATCGAAGTTACCCTTCTTCAAAGTGGGTGTCCTGATAGTTTCTGTACCACTTGCGTTACTGGAGTATTTCAATCGCGAGCACTCGACTGGTGGACCACCGAACGAAACAAACGTGGGACCTCTGCGGCTTACGCTGTCTCTTGGGATGAGCTGAAAGAGCTCATGAAGAAAGAGTATTGTCCTCCTCACGAAATTCAGAAGCTAGAAGACGAATTCTGGAAAATCAAGCAAGTCGGAGATGACAACGCTGACTACACCGCACGGTTCAAACAGCTTAGCATAATCTGCCCAAGTCAAGTCAACACTCCAGAAAAAGCCATTCCGAAGTACATTCGCGGCTTTCCTGAGTGTGTGGGCGACTTTGTAGAAGCTGCAAGACCTGCTACTATCGAAGAGACATACCACTTGGCCGCAGAAATCAACAACAAACGACTCATGGAAGGGTTTTTCTCAAAGAATCCTGTCAAGCAAGCTTATCAAGCAATCGCCATTAATTCTTTAGACGATCCTGTCGACGATTCTCCTGACGAATCTGCTGACGATTCTTCTGACGAATCTGCTGACGATTCTTCTGAAAAATCTGCCAACAGATCTTCCAACAACTCGGCCAAAAATTCTGCAAGTGAGTCCTCAGACGAATCCTCCAACGACGACACCTCTTCGCAAGACACCGACAAACCCAGCCGCAAACGAAAGATTTCAAGCCCGAACTCATCAACCACCGAACTGCTGCAGCCGAAGCCTCTTCAAGCAGTCCCGGTGTTTCCAAAACGAGCTTACACTGGAGCTCATCCCCAGTGTTACTTATGTACCTATCATCATCCAATTGGGGCTGACTGTCGCTATTGCAATAACTGCAACCGTTACGGTCACTTCATCCGCAACTGCCGCATCTAACCGCGAACCTCAGTACAACAACAACAGCTCCAGCAAAAGTCTTCAACACCAAACATCTAGCAAGCGTAGGATAATGTTGTAATGATACGATTTTCGACGTTTATTTCTAAGAATTGAACCTACTCTATTACTCAATGTTGCCGCTGTGTGTAACGTTAACTCTCGCTTTCGTTCTCTCTTTCCTCTCTAATCCTCGCACTTAGACTAGATTCACACACATACTGTGTACTATATCACGAAATAATGTGTTTTACCCTCACTACACTCTTAGAACAAGGTGCGATAAACGTGTAAGGAACGACTAATCACGGGTGCACATGGGATTATTTGGATCAGTGCACGGAGATCGTAATGAATTCTAAGGTGCCAAAAGCATTTCGACGAAGTATGACACCAAATCACGGGATTTAAGTAGTAGGGGTCAAGCAAGGTGTGCTTTATCATACTACCGAAGTTCCGTGAAGAAAGTGCCACGTGGAGTTGAACGTCATTAGACCTATTATACTATTGTGATTATTTTCAACGCACTACACTCAATCGCAAGGCGTAACAACCAAACCGCATCATCGCGAGACTTGTCGTAAGTCTGCAAACGCAGTGCAATCGCCTCATCGATGGACTCTGGAGAGTCTACCCCCGCAGGGAAATTGCATCGACGCAAGACTGGTCGTAAGTCTGTCGCGACCAATCTCATCAAGCACATTAACGCTCACGATGTTGTCTGAGTGAGGACCTATTCTATCCTCCTCAATAACCGTGATGCGTCGCAACGTAACGTAAAGCTTATTCGAAACAAAGCTCGGCTAATCACAATCGCTTATCAT
>JARYGA010017662.1:0-20749 GCA_030545235.1 Helianthus tuberosus
TATTGAATATCAGTTGTGGTTCGTAATAGACATAATTGAATATGATATTAGTCGGGACACACGCTGCAACGCGCGGGTCTTCCCACTAGTATTTTTATAACAAAATCTTTCAAATTTTGAATTCACATGTAACTATATTGTGCATTTTATAATCAGCACAATTGGTGCATTTTGGTATTGTTGATATTATTGTTGTTGATGCTGCCATTGTTTATTAACTAATTTTTGCCCCGTCCACGTTACGGGGCACTAAGCTGTTCGTATTTCGATTATTTGTACATACTACTTATAACACGATCTCAAAAAAATGCATTGAGTCAACCAATTAAAACAAAACACTACCATACTTTTGTTAAAAAAAACTAAACGATGGAAATACTATAATTTTAAACTGTGGGCAAAATTGTAACTTTTCTGGATAAATGAGTGTGTGTCAGGCAGCCGCCTGACACGAATAAAAATTACACCGAGTCAACCAATTAAAACAAAACGCTACTATAGTTTTGTCACAAAAAAGCCTGACACGAATAAAAATTACACTGAGTCAACCAATTAAAACAAAACACTACCATAGTTTTGTAAAAAAAACTAAAACGATGACATGACTGTAATTTTACACTGGGGCAAAATCGTAATTTGACAGGAAAGAAAACTATGGCAAGACGGTAAATTTGAATTTAGGGCAAAATTGTAATTTGGCTGAAAGAAAAAAAAAACAACATAATTGTAAAACTGTAAATTTAAACGGGTCAAAATCATAATTTGACTTAAATAATAAAAAATACCTATACCTGAAAGAAAAAAAAAAGCAAAGAGGATGCCCATGGTCGCCCACCTCCACCAATAGTAAAGGGGAACTAATCCCACTAATGAATTTGTAGATATAGGTAATGTTATTGTTGTTATTATTACTATTACTATTATTGTTATTGTTACTATTACTATTATTATTTGTGTTATAAAAGTTTTGAATTATGTGCTCAAATTCTTTTCTTTATAAGAGGTGTATGAATCATCTTAGGATATTTTGTTTTGTTACTGTGGATAAATGTATGTGTGCTCACACCCCCTCGTACATTTCTAGTACATTAGGTATGCATGTCGTGTTTACAATATTGACTTTTAATTAATAGGGTAGGATTACTCTGTGTGTGTTTTGTAAGTACTATTCTTAGGGGGCTAGGGGTGGTCATCGCTCATCACTCACAAC
Source organism: Helianthus tuberosus (assembly GCA_030545235.1). Taxonomy (NCBI): domain Eukaryota; kingdom Viridiplantae; phylum Streptophyta; class Magnoliopsida; order Asterales; family Asteraceae; genus Helianthus; species Helianthus tuberosus. The sequence continues at coordinate 1,211 of JARYGA010017662.1, forward strand.
TTTCAATCAAGTCCCGCCACGTCATCGAGCTTTATTCCATCACTAGTGATGGATTTTAGTGAAAATGTGCATCACTCACCACACCCAACAATTTCCCTCACAACCCAACAATTTCCCTCAAACAACTCAAACAATCACGCGTGATGATGGCCACGCGTTATCAAATCAACGCGTGATGTTTAGGAGTGGCAGTGGTGTTTTGTAAAAGATCACGCGTTATACAACATCATCACGTGTGGTTTGATGACCACCCCGGGTGGCCTTATTAAGTTATTATATTATTATAACTCTCCTATGTAAAAAAACCTTTTCTACATGATTATTTAAATGGATTCATCATTTTATAAAAAAAGACAGTTCTAAAATTTAGATAAGTAACGTACCAAAAGATATATTAAGAGCTTAGATTATAATAAACTTCCCACACATTTTGTTTTGCAATATTAATGTGCTAAATTGAAGATTAGGGGTGTAAGGAGTGACCAAACAAGTGGTCTAAAAGTAGCTTGACATGTACAAAAGTAGGTTTAAAATGGCTTCAGTATTGTATTTACGACAATCCATGCAAATTCTTTTGTGTTATGTTTATCTCCTTTAGATGTAATACCTTAAAATAACTGACCACATACGTATAAATAATGCTAAATACCTACATAGCACTTTTATACCTAAAAATCAAACTATATATATTTGGAAAATGTTTAAAAACCGATGGTTTTAATGACCACCTTAGACCTACAATCAAAGCGTCATGCTACTACGATGACTAAATATTGAAAAAATGTGACGTATAATTACTACATGACATGTGAAAGTTGGGCATAACATCGTACGGCTGTGACAAATTCATGGTATAAATCTATAATTTTCTTGCTATATTCATCAAGTTTATTTTAAAGATGTTTGTGTATCACACTATCACACCTACATCATCAACGACACTTGTATAAATCTATAATTTTCTTGCTATATTCATCAAGTTTCTATATTGCTCATTAAACGATATAAAGTAAGTTTTCTTCACATGTGTATATACGCGCATATATGTGTATATACACACATACGTATCATTTCCAATGTCACTATTACTTCAATATAGGATTAGAAAGCCAAGTTTTATTACACACATTTCACATGAATATAAAGCAATATAACTATCAAGGTGAGAATCAAGTTCTAATTAACAATTCAACATAATAGGAAGATGGTTCCTTAAGTGCTACTTATGAGGATCTTAATCTTCAAATACAAATTATGGAGATCAGGTTTTAAAACTCATAAGAATTATACTTCTCAAATATATTTACTTAGGATCTTAGTTTTCAAATACATGTAAGGATCTCTCAATTTTCAAATATAACTTTCTAAGAACATGGTTCGTTAAGTACTTATGAGGATCTTGATGTTCAAATAGAAATTACGAAGATCATGATGCTCAGTTCCATGCAAAGAATTTTGATGCATATTCCTTTTGAGAAATCTCTTTGTACTTATTTTAGCAATAATAACTCTCAAATAACTTGTTTTAATCTAGCTTAAATGCCCATTCTTCATTTAAAGTTGCATAATATACATCAACTGATGTACTACTATACCTGAATATTTGAATGGTTTCACCATTTTAAAGAAACAAGGTTCTAAATCTAAAGAAAAATGTACTCAAAGATAAATTAAGAGTTTATATTATAACAAACTTCACACTCGGTTTATTTTTGCAAATTTGATGTACTAAATTGAAGATTAGGTGTGTAATCAGTGACTAAACACGTGGTTTAAAAGTAGCTTGACATGTACAAAAGTCTATGTGAAGAGCTTCAGTATCTACCACAATCCATACAAAGTCTCTCGTGTTATTTTTAGTTCCTTTAGAAGTATGGGAAAGGATCATAAAAAAAACTTAAAAGATACTATAAAACTTTTAGAAAACCACTTGTAAACAAGATTTTTTTCATTCTTTTAATATGTTGTTTCTCTTTGCTCTTTTGAATGAACACGAAAACGGTAAATACTTTTCCCATAAACACCACTTTGGAAAAGACTAAAAAACTCTGTAGTTCGCATATATGTAGCTCCTAAACTACACCCACCTTGTATAATGAGATACATATATGTAACTTCGCGACGCGAACCACATATATATTTTTATCATTTTTTATATATTCAATACTAAACTTATAATTAAAAGAAATAAAAGAAAAAAAATACTGATTGATTTGTATTAGTTTTTAAGATTTTCATAAACCTGGCTCTTAGATATATAACCCTAAAATATGCACCACACATATTTAAAATACCTAAAAATCAAAGTATGTATATTTGGAAATTGTTTAAAAACCAATGGTTATAAAGGCGACCGTAGACCTACAATTAATATTGCTAAGGAGACTAAGGGTGTGTTTTTTTTTTAAAGAAGCTCTTCCTGATCACTTCTGTCTACGCCAAGAAGACCAAGGGCAGACATAGAGGTCTGTAGTGCGTTTGTTTTTCGAAAGACATTTTACTAAAAAATGTCTACGTGTCCTCTTCTTGGAGAAGACATGGACTAGGCACTTGAAACCTCTTCAAACCTCTTCTCAAAACCCATCTGCACATTTTTATCATTCATCTTCATTCTCAAAACCTAGCCACAACATCAAACATAACACACACAAACCTCAGCTCTTTTTCCCTCCCTCACCCTCTTTCTCTCGACGACTGACCGGCGCCGGAGCCGGTAATCCGGCCGGCGGATGGCTTCCGGTGAGACACCCTCAACACCCCTTAACTTCATCCCTCTCGTGTACCACGTTATACACATACCCTGCTAGAGAGAGAGAGAGAGAGATATCTCAAGAGAAATCGGAAGAGAGAGAGACCTGGAGAGAGAGACGCGGAGAGAGAGAGAGAGATCGGCGGTGGACAGGCGGCAGCGCCGCCACCCCGGCAGCGAGCGAAACTAGAACCGGCGACAATGGAGGTGACGATGGTGGTTTACTCTCCGGCGCATTTCACTGGTAAAACCCTCGTCTCCTTTTATTTTGCCTTCTTTTCTTTGTTTCTGAAGATTGATGAAGATGAAAATAGTGTTGTCGATGTTGATGATGATCTGATGTAATGAAAGTGTAGAAGGTTTGCAGCTGCTGTGATGTGATTGGTTATGGTTATGGTGGGTTGTGATTGGTTATGGTGGGTTGTGGTTGGTTATGCTTACGGTGGGTTGTGGTGGTTGACCGTGGTTATGGTGGGTGTTGGTGGATTATGATGGGTTATGGTGGGTCACGGTGGTTTTGGTGGGTGATGGTTATGGTGGGTTGTGGTTGGTTATGGTTAGGTTACGCTGCAGACATTAACAAACAAACAGTCTTCTTCTTGCAGACTGCAGACCTTTGGTCCACCTCTTCTCCTGCAGATGTCTGCAGATGTGGTTCACAGACTGCAGACCTTTTACCTCTTCAAAAACAAACACAACCTAAATATTGTAAAAATGTGTCGAATAAACATGATACCATGCCATCATCATCATAGGCATTTGTATAAATCTCCAATTTTCTTGCCATGTTAAATCAAGTTTCTATATTGCCCATTAAACAATATAAAGTAAGTTTACGTCACATATGTAAATACATGCATGCATGCATACATACATGATATATGTATGATTTCCAAAGTCACCATTAGTTAAATTCACATTTAGAAAGCCAAATTTTATACCCACATTTCACATAAATATAAAGCAAAATAATAATCAATTGATTTAACATGTGACCATATCATAATTGGCACATTATTTGGTTTATGTGCTCAAAGTAGTTCTTTTCTTTATAGGAGGTGTATGAATCAATGTAAGATATTTTGTGTTGTTATGGTGGGTAAATGTATGTGTGCCTACAACCCATCTTACATTTCCAATACATTAGGTATGCATGTCGTGTTTACAATAGCCTCAAACCATTGGCACACCCAAGGTGCCTATTTGCACACTATAGGGTTTATATACGCTGTGTATAGGTCTATACGTAGCGTATAGGTTTGCATAAAAATCAATGTCTAATTGATGTCAGTTCTGGTCTGGCTGTTGTTAATCGCAGCGTATAGGCCTATATGCGGCGTATATAAGTGTTTTTTATAGAAACATTTATACATTATTAATAGTTTTATAAAAAAAACTACTCTTTATATATGCTGCGTATAGGCCTATAAGCAGCTTATATAAAGGGTCAAAAAGACAATTTTACCATTTGTTTGGGCTGCGTATAGCCCCCAATCTAGGAGTAAAATGGTTTTTTTTACTATACGCCGCATATAGCCTGTATGTGGTGTATATATGGGGCAAGTTTGGTAAAAAGACCATTTTACCCCTGGATTGGGGGCTATATGCAGCCCAAATCAGGGGTAAAATTGTCTTTTTGACCCTTTATATACGTTGCGTATAGGCCTATTGATGTCTGTCGTTATGGACATGCAAAAACCAACTAAACTATGTAGATAGGATAAGTCGGATATCGAACCAGAGGAGGATTGTGGAAAGTGTATAATGCTCAGTTTTTATTAACTACTATTAAAAAGTAAAATTCAATTGTGATTTGATTGGTTATCTAAAATTACAAACTAAAAAGTGAAGTTTAAATCAATAGAGAAACAATGGTTCCTCCAGATTTCAGATTTTACAGCTAGATTCAATTATGTGTTTAATCGAAACACTCACATAGACATAAGTGTTTAACCTAATTCATCAATTGTGATAACCAACGACTAAGTACTCCGGTCAATACATAACGGGAGGTTATCGAATGATTATCAATTACAATTACAAACCCTAACCCCATGTCAAATATATCCCAATTACTAGAACTCTCGGGAACTGAATGCTTAGAAATTAAGGTTTAAATAAATGCAATCGTTTACAATCAACAAATCAAATCAAGGTGAAAAGCATCGAATGCTTAGATCACCTAATCAAAACGATTATCACAAACACATAGTTTCAATTAACTTACAAAACCCTCCATCCAGAGGAAACCACTAAAAAACTAGCCGCTCATGATGATGGGTTGATCCTGAATGCGTGAACTCCCCCACGGCTGCCTCCTTCTTCCGTCAAGATGTTCTCCTCTCTTTATTTCCCCCAAAAAAAACTCTTTAGAAGTCAACCGCATGTGTGTATATTGTCGGCCCAATAATCTGCTTGAATATCATAAAAATGGCGCCTCCAATCAAGCCCACATGTGCGGCCCATGTGCATCCAAAAATCCATCTTCACGTGATTTGGTGCTTTCCAAGAAAGTCCAAGATGGCAGTTCATGTGCGCCCACAAGTCCACATGTATGCGTCCTTGTTATTGGCCCAATGATGTGTATGCGTGTGTCTTTTCTGTTGTCAAAAACAAGCCCAATGGATGTGTGTTCCACTTGAATATGTTATGATGATGATTATTATTATCGACCCAATATAAGTTGTGCAGGAAGTCCCCAAGTCAACGTGATGTTGGATTCTAAATGATGATGTGATGATTATTTTCTTTAATCAAAGTTAAAGCCCTCCAAATCCACGTGTGAATTATGATGATGATAACTCCAATGACCGGCCCACTATGTGCTAGCCTATGTCTTCATTCATATATAATGTTCTTTTATTTCCTAAACTCAATACTCACGTGAATCCCATTGATGTTGATGGATCATTATTTTCCCTCATTTGATGTCAGCACCATGTGCCTCTTTTTTTCTTAACCGTAACCTACGACTTCAAAACGTAGCCTACGCTCCCATGTTGCTGTTTCCTTTTTCTCGTTAACTTCCGTAGCCTTCGTTCTTGTACGTTCTTGTACATTCGAGCCATCTCTTGAGCCATGCTTGTTCTGTTTCATCACTACGCTCTCTAACTTCGCCGTATTATGCGTTTTACCTGTAAAACCACAAACATATGTAGTTAACATATTCAAGACAAATTATCACTTAAACTACAAGAAGACACGTAAAATAAGCACGTTAACGCTCGGCTTTCACACTCTCCATCACATCCCCACACTTAACATTGATTGTCCTCAAGCAACCATCACAAACATTACTCACCTTATTAACAAATCACCATTAAATTCCTTACCAAATTAACAATTTAAGGTCCCAAGTCATACCCGTCCCATAGACTGACACAATCGAGATTGACAATCTGACAAATATAAAAACTTTAAGACTTACCTAACTAAAACTAACATGCTTATATTACTACACACACGCCACACGCCCCTCACAATAATCACTCCTCTCGGTTTAATCAAGACTAGCGTGTAATGTGCTAGCATATATTTCGCTCAAAACCAACTATGCTACTCTGCAGTCATAAGCTTGTATAGCAATCAAACCTCCACTGTATCAAGTAACGTAACACATATCAAAAGGACTTTTCGGGTTTTGGGTTAAGGGTAAAGGTAGGGAGATATTTTTGGCTTTTAATGTTTATTTGGCGAACACAAATGAAGATACCAAACCATGACAACTTTATTCACAATAACTACTAATACTATGGGTATTTTCGACCCATTTATTTAACACGAACATAACAATGATTTTTGTTTTTCTTTTTCTTTCTTTCTTTTTTTCTTTTTTTTTTCAACAAACATCTAACACACAATTGTCATTCATGGTTGGTAATCAAACAGGTCTAACAAGGTGTAACAAATGAAAGGTATAAGGCTCAACATGGTTAACTAAGGTGGGTGGATAAACAATCAACAAATAACACAATGGAAGGGATCCTAATGCCTTTATCATTTATGTGTAAACGTTAAAGCACAGTCTCGGTACGTATCAAACCACACAAGTTCTAACACAAAGCAACATATGGCCTACTCTCAACAAATGAACATTTATTGTAATTCATCTAACAATCTAGTAGGCTCAAATATCTCACCGAATAAAAGGAATATGGGTTACCGACACGTAGCATGTGTAATTCCTAAAGCATGTTACCCCTAGTTAGGCATCTCTTCTCAACTATTTTCTAAAAACCTGTCAGAAATACTCTCATGAAACTTAAAGGGACAACCATGACTAGGGATCTAAGTTAGTTTAATATCAGTAGGAACCCTTTAGCAATTGAAAATTTAGGTTTTCATATAGTTAAAGCATACTTGAGAAATAAAAATTTTCAAAATTTTTCAATTTTAAGCAAATTCAACCCTTCAAGCATTTAAGATCAACAATTATACCAACTCTCTCTCGAGTTACCGCATCCCCACACTTGGGATACATTGTCCCCAATGTATGGTGCAATTTATACTCAAAACCCGAGAGATACCACCCGCAAACCATGAACGGCTAATAACTAGACGACTCGACACATAACACCATTCCCAACACAAAAATTTCACACCACCAAATACACAAAAACAAATAAAATAAAGGATAGAGAGACACATTGACCTGATCAGTAAATCAGCAAGTGTCTGTAGCGGTGCAGCTACTGTGATCGGACAGGGACGTAAACATCTCTTGGATTCTCTGACATCTCATCAGGGATGTTGCCAAACATCCCCACACTTGAATCGCTACATCCGCGGGAATTAAACGTAGTAACCTGCCAAAACAGAACCAACACCAAAACAAAACAAAACAAAACAAAAGAACAAATACAATGCAATACTCTACATCCTCGGGCTGCCTCCCGAGAGCGCTAAGTTTAAAGGTCTTCAGCCAGACCGTACCTGATTTCCGCTACGGTGGTCTTAATGCACACTTTCCCACTGCATTTCCAATGAATGCCCGGAAATTTACATGCCATCTCCATAAGTTCGTCGGTATAATTGGCATGTTTCGAAAGCACCTGCGGGTTTCGCTAATCCACTTCACGAGATATACCTTGATGTCTTGTTGTTTCACCCTTCTCATCTTCTTCATCGAACCCTCTTCCCCACACTTATTAATTTGAATGATTGATATGGGGAGAGATTCGGTACACACATTCATCTCATCAGACTGCTCTGTTTCCTCATCCTCACACACCATCTGATCCACCAGCGACTCTTCATCAGATAAAGGATTCATTGGTGTGGTATTATCCTCCACAACCTCCTCCTCCATGTGAGAATAATCGCTAATATCATCAGGTAATGGCGAGAGACGCTCTTCTAGTTCTATCTTCATTTTTAACTTCTGACACTTGGAAACTAGGCAGCTGATTCGATCTTCATCGGAAAGGTTGGGTGCTGATAAATACTGCTCGAGTTTGGACAAAGTCACTTCCAACATAGCAAGCTCTTTCTCCTCCTCGGTCTGATAAATATAAACACCCTCGGGCTCAGAATATTCCTCGGGATGATACTGTCGGTATCCCTGATACGGTCTTGACATGTACGCATCCATCATTTTTTTATTCCAATACTCTGGATTTTCCAAATATACCGCGCACACATCTTCATAAACAGAAGTATGATTACGACCGCAACAGAAACATCGTCCATCCGTCCTTGGCTCATAATAAGCATCCTCGTCCCGATCCCATCCGTCAGAGTAATAATCATCCTCCACCATTGTATCAGAATCATAGAAATATGGTGGAAGGGAAGGATTACCATAGCAAGGCATCGGTGGTTCTTCCAATTTCGCTCTTTCCCGTTTAAATCGGGCCTCGCGGCAACCGATACACGGGTGAAGTGGTTCCCTACACAAAATGCATCTAGAAGAGCCGCAAAATATAGTAAGATCTGTCATCCTGCACAAACACAGCTCAACTACCCATGTAAATCACGAACAAATAAAATAACAAAATAAAAACAAAAAATCTTTTAGGTTTTTTTTTTTTTTTTTTATAACTAAAACTTAACACTAAACACTTTGCGCACGCCTCCCCGGCAACGGCGCCATTTTGATGTCTGTCGTTATGGACATGCAAAAACCAACTAAACTATGTAGATAGGATAAGTCGGATATCGAACCAGAGGAGGATTGTGGAAAGTGTATAATGCTCAGTTTTTATTAACTACTATTAAAAAGTAAAATTCAATTGTGATTTGATTGGTTATCTAAAATTACAAACTAAAAAGTGAAGTTTAAATCAATAGAGAAACAATGGTTCCTCCAGATTTCAGATTTTACAGTTAGATTCAATTATGTGTTTAATCGAAACACTCACATAGACATAAGTGTTTAACCTAATTCATCAATTGTGATAACCAACGACTAAGTACTCCGGTCAATACATAACGGGAGGTTATCGAATGATTATCAATTACAATTACAAACCCTAACCCCATGTCAAATATATCCCAATTACTAGAACTCTCGGGAACTGAATGCTTAGAAATTAAGGTTTAAATAAATGCAATCGTTTACAATCAACAAATCAAATCAAGGTGAAAAGCATCGAATGCTTAGATCACCTAATCAAAACGATTATCACAAACACATAGTTTCAATTAACTTACAAAACCCTCCATCCAGAGGAAACCACTAAAAAACTAGCCGCTCATGATGATGGGTTGATCCTGAATGCGTGAACTCCCCCACGGCTGCCTCCTTCTTCCGTCAAGATGTTCTCCTCTCTTTATTTCCCCCAAAAAAAAACTCTTTAGAAGTCAACCGCATGTGTGTATATTGTCGGCCCAATAATCTGCTTGAATATCATAAAAATGGCGCCTCCAATCAAGCCCACATGTGCGGCCCATGTGCATCCAAAAATCCATCTTCACGTGATTTGGTGCTTTCCAAGAAAGTCCAAGATGGCAGCTCATGTGCGCCCACAAGTCCACATGTATGCGTCCTTGTTATTGGCCCAATGATGTGTATGCGTGTGTCTTTTCTGTTGTAAAAAACAAGCCCAATGGATGTGTGTTCCACTTGAATATGTTATGATGATGATTATTATTATCGACCCAATATAAGTTGTGCAGGAAGTCCCCAAGTCAACGTGATGTTGGATTCTAAATGATGATGTGATGATTATTTTCTTTAATCAAAGTTAAAGCCCTCCAAATCCACGTGTGAATTATGATGATGATAACTCCAATGACCGGCCCACTATGTGCTAGCCTATGTCTTCATTCATATATAATGTTCTTTTATTTCCTAAACTCAATACTCACGTGAATCCCATTGATGTTGATGGATCATTATTTTCCCTCATTTGATGTCAGCACCATGTGCCTCTTTTTTTTCTTAACCGTAACCTACGACTTCAAAACGTAGCCTACGCTCCCATGTTGCTGTTTCCTTTTTCTCGTTAACTTCCGTAGCCTTCGTTCTTGTACGTTCTTGTACATTCGAGCCATCTCTTGAGCCATGCTTGTTCTGTTTCATCACTACGCTCTCTAACTTCGCCGTATTATGCGTTTTACCTGTAAAACCACAAACATATGTAGTTAACATATTCAAGACAAATTATCACTTAAACTACAAGAAGACACGTAAAATAAGCACGTTAACGCTCGGCTTTCACACTCTCCATCACCTATACGTAGTATATATAAAGAGTAGTTTTTTTTAGAAACATTTATACAATATTAATCGTTTTAGCAAAGTTTTATTTAAAAATAAGTTTTATATTTAAAAAAAAAAATAAAAAAGTAAGAATGTCTTACAAACTTTTTTATACATCATTAATCATTTTTATACGATTAATATCGTATCGTGTAGGTTTAGTATGGGTCACGTATTGACCTCGTATAAGCCTATAAGTGTGATATCATATCGTATAATGTAGTATGGGTCCCGTATAGGTGTAGTATCGTATAGGTCCCGTATAAGCCTCGTATAGAACTATAAATGTAGTATCGTGGGCATAAACAAGACCTATAAGGGACCTATACGAGACTTATACTACACTATAGATACGATACGATACGATACTATACGATACAATACAATACTATAGGATAAAATATAACATCCGTATAGGATTATATGTATAGTATAGGTCCCATATAAGACTATAGGTGTGGTTTAGGTCCCGTGTAGGCCTATATGCATATACAAGACCTATATGGAACCTATATGAGACTTACACTATACACTATACGATACGATACGATACGATAATATAGGATACCATATTACCATACAACACCCATATGCGCCTATAGGTGTAGTATAGGTCCCTTATAGGCCTATAGGTGTGGTTTAGGTCCCATATATGCCTATAAGCACATACAAAACCTATAGGGAACCTATACCCGACTTATATTATACACTATGCTATACGATATGATATGATATTATACTATACTATACGATACGATAGTATAGGTCCTGTAGACAAGAATCCTGGATCATTTTTAAACTACTAAATTAAACTAGAGCTAGACTAAAGACGAATAAAGACTGGGGACTTTCCTTATATGAGAACAAGACCACCTAGACAAGAATCCTGGATCATTTTTAAGAGATTACCGATTAAGTTAAATGCATGAGTTATAGAACCGGGATCTTAAAGTACTAAACCTATTAAGAACCATCTAAGCCCCTCGATCCTTTGGAGGTCTTGGAAGGAGGCTTGATGGTTCTTAAGCATTAGGTCATGTTCACTAAGGGTCTTTTGAGTGGTTTGGTCCCTAACAACTAGCTGGCTCATCATAGCCTCCATTCTTTCTATGCTACCCCCTAAATCAAAACTTGGACCTTGACCTGTTTGACCTTGGTTATTTGACCCCCCATCCTTGACCTGCCCGTTAAACCCTTTGTTGAACTGCCCACCTGAACCCCCACCATAAAGTGAACTTTGGCCCCTATTTGGGTTTTGAGCCATTTGAAAGCTAGGGGGTCCATTTGAGCGAAAAGTGTTATTATTAAAGGTATTATTATTATTACGCCAACCCGACCCAAAATTATTATTACCACTAAAACCGCTAGGTTGACCTCTACCAAACCCTCCTCCTACAAAATCGACCTGCTCCTCACCAACAAGTAATGGACACGCACTCGTGTCGTGACCCCCTCAACAGTACTCACATTTGTCTACCTTAGCTTTAATTTCCTTAAGTTCCCTAGTCACGTTTTCCAAAACAGCGGCTAAACTAGGATCCATGGTGACATGGTTCACCCCTCGGGCGGGTGCACTAGTAGTGGTATTGGAACTACCACTTTGATACCTCTGATCGGATCGTGATTGGGATTGAGACTGAGCAAATGCCTCAAAATGCTCTAAACACTCAGTAACTGTAAGAATACCCATCATATGCCCCCCCGCATTAGTATAGAACATATCACGAGTCTCTTGGGTGAGACCGTTATAAAATTTCTCACATAAAGCCCAATCGGAAAGACCATGTTGGGAGCAACGAGCACAAAGGTTTTGGAAACGCTCCCAAGCAAGGTAGTAGGGCTCGTCGGGCTCCATGCGAAAGGAGTGGATTTGGTCTCTAAGACGCGAGGCTTTAGCGGGCGGGAAATACTTGTTCAAAAAGGCTTGACGAAGCCCCGCCCAAGTGGTAAAGGTGCCGGTTGGTTGAGAATCCAACCAAGTAGCCGCACGGCCGGCTAATGAGAATGGGAAAAGTTGTAGGTAGGTGGCATCGTTGGGTGCACCGTGAAGGTTAAAGGTAGCTAGCATACGAGAGAAACGGTTTATGTGGGCCGGGGCATCCTCATCGTCTCGGCCATGGAATTGGATGGTATTGGTGATAGCCTGCATGGCATAAGATGGAATCTGCCATGAATTGTCATTAACTATGGGTGGGACGGTGATGGGTGAAGCAAGGCCGGTGAAATCCTGAGTGGCTTGCTGATGGACGGTTTGCCTAGGGTTTGCCATTGGTTCTAAGTTTGCTGGATTGCTAGAGGTACTAGAAGTAGGGCTATCGGGTGGGGAAACCTTAGGTGAGGTTTTAGGTGAATGGTTTGGCGAAGGTGGTGGTGTAGGAGGTGGGGTGGGTAACGCGGTGGAATGGAAATTGGGGAAACGAGAAGGGGATGTAGAAGTAACCTGTGGGCCTTGACCCAATTGAGATGATGACTGATTGACTGGTGGTGGTGGTCCGTGCGAGCGCAGATGTGGCATCCACTACAAGCAAAGACCTAAACACAAGAAAAGCAAACAATAGTTACTACGACTCAAGATGAAAATAAAAGACACAAAACAGAGTAAACACGTAGCACGTATTTGTCAAGTAAATCTATCAAAGCTAATGAACGGAATTACCAAGAGTCCCCGGCAACGGCGCCAAAAACTTGATGTGTGCTAAACAGACTATAAAAATTCAACTATATTAGACTCTCTAAGCTAGACACTAAAAAGCTTTAATTCTAGACTCGACCTAAACCACACAATCGGCAAGTGTACCGACCAATGTAGTATAACCTAGGAAGTCCGGATATCGAACCACGAGACTCTATGAATCACGTAAACTAGACTCTGACAGACGCTGACAGACACAACTAAAACTTGTTTATTTGTTTGGGGGGGGGGTTACGAAAAACTAAGGAAATCTATATTAAACTACTCAATTAAACTAAAACTAGACTAGAGACGAATTAGGACTGAGGACTTTTCTTATATGAGAGCAAGACCACCTAGACAAGAATCCTGGATTGTTTTTAAGAAATTACCGATTAAGTTAAATGCATGAATTATGGAACCGGGATCTTAAAGTACTAAACCTATTAAGAACCAACTAAGCCCCTCGACCCTTCTCAAGGAGAAACCTGCGGAACTACCTAGGCCGTTAATCCTACCGGTTATTAGACGCCTTTCCAATTGTCTAATTATTGTGTAAGTACCCTAATGTTGACCTACTCTTTTCCAATCATAGATCTAGGGTAGTTTGAAGTAATTAATTTGACTTGATAGACTAATAAAACCGACAGGTAAGCCAAGACATGACCTTTTCCAAGGACTATCTAAAGCAATTCGCCGGGTAAGACCTACCAATAGCCCCTCACTTTCCAGGTATTAGGACTAGTAGAACACTAAGACTTAGAAAATTATTACCAATTACTTCTAGGGGTTATTACGCAATTCTCCCTAAAGAGTGAAGGTTTTCTAACGTGATATAGACACTCACCGAAACCCTAAACCCTAATATGACTCTATGTTATGATATAGACCGTCACTAAGAATCATATGAAACAAATAATAACAATAAACCAACTCAAAGCATGCATACACATCAAATCATTAAATCAAACCGCTTACTAAACACAATCAATCCATAATAATCATGCAAATAACGAAAACGGTAAAAACTTTATATTAATCCATTCATCAAGTCTAGGTGGTTTATAAATTTAGCCAAGCATGTTAAAACGTGAAAACAATTCAAAGATGTCTAAATATGAATTCATCATAACAAGTTTCGTAAGAAAAATCAAGAATAAAGAACTATAAAACCCGATTAGATCTTCAAGTCTTCTTCCCCGAACTTGTACCGATGATTCTTAGGCTTCAAAATCTCCGAAATTGCTCCAAGAATGCTCAATAATTCGCCCAAGATGTCCCAATTTCATAATTAGGGTTTCTTCTAAGTTTCTTGGGAATTAATTAATCCAAAACCCTAGCTGCCAACAATATTTCTCGAATTTGGACCCTTGGCGCGACGCGAGGGGGGCTGGTGTCACACGGCGCCTCCAGAACTGATTTTATTATTTTTTTTATTATTTCCAGCTCTCTAGTTCGCGTACGAATCCCGTTTTTCTTCCAAACTGCTCGTTTTGACTCGTTTTTCATCACTTTAAGCTACGGGACCTGAAATCAAAGCTTAACGTCAGCAGTATCGAAATTCTAACCTAAACTAGACTCAAAACTACCGAAAACTGACCAAAATATACACTAAAAACATATGTACTTTGCAGTACATCAAACATTTCCTCTTTTCCACCATACACATCAATGCAAAAATATCCAACCAATTTGCTTTATTTTCACCCGACTTCCTCGCCACAACCGTAGTCGCCAATACTTTCAAAATATACCTATGTATAGGATCACGAACCAATGTGATAAGGTTCGTTTGGGCGAACGGTTGGGTCGCAATCTCCTCCCAAAATCTAGCCAAATCTGCCGAATCCAAACACTTCGGCCGAGGATGATTGTACATGCCCCTTAAACCATTGACAAACTCATCTGTCTGCACCTCCTCCTCCGTGTAAAAACCCAACGCCACTCCATACTGAGCAATACTCATTTCATATAAATTCCGGCCCAATGAGAATGAAACCGCGTTTTTCTCCGCAAAAGTACCCTCTTTATGATGGAAGTTACAATGGAACTCAAGTGTAAGTTCAGTATACTGCGGCCACCGGCAATCCATTGCCGCTCTCAGTCGTGGCCCTAACAACTCCGCCACCCGGTCACTCGCTCCCATACTTTGCAACCACTCCCAATTAATCGTACGATGCTCCAACATATGAGTTACCGCATATTTCTTTAGTTTCACCCTTTCATCATTGTCTTCTTCAAAATCTAAGACTGGGTGATCAACTATCCTCTCGACTCGGGAATACACTCTCCTATCAAACCCCCGATACTTGATCTTCCTTTTTCTTAGGTTTGACGATGAACCTTCACCCGACATGTTTCTGCAAAACAAGAAAGATTTGACAAGAAAAACAATGCAGAATGTTAGTAATCACAAACTATTTTTGGTGTTTTTTTTATTTTTTTAATATATAAATAAAAATTAGAATAGCCGTATAGCATTTCATTCGCGGCTAATTCTGAAAAATAAAGTTGAAGAAAAACATGGGTTACCGTTTACAAAAGCGTAAGTTAAACATCATTCTACCCGAATGGAGATTGAGTACGGGTAAAATGTTGTGAACTTGTACATGCATATAAGTAAACCCGACACTAGACTCAAAATACTACTCTAAGAAAACTACTAGACTCAATAACTCGAACGACCTAAGACTCAATGTACACTATCTCCTCCCGGCACTTTAATTGTCCTCAATTAAGCATAAGTGCCAAAATATCCCCACACTTAAGGCTAAGCACGGGAGAGTTTGAACTTTTAAACCTTAAAGCAACGTTTGTGGCAACAAAATCCGTTTAGAAAAACTAATCAAATTTGCAAAAATCAGTTCAAAAACCTATTTTTTTAGCAAAAATTCTTTAGTTATATCCAAACAAACCCGTAAAGCTCAAACATTTTGTCTAGATGTCCAACCATAACCCACAAGTCTCAAACAACCCCAAGCAAACCAACCCGAACCATCCGCAAACCCCATTGTGTGTAAACATCCCAAACAAAACCACCCGCACACCACTAGCATCACTAAAGGCTCAAAAATCCTAACTTTAGCAACCTACACAAACCCTAGATCTAAAACATAACTAACCCGACAATACAAATGAGAGATAAAGCTACCTACAAACGAGAAATCACAGAAATCATACCTTGGATTCGGATTTAGCAAGAAAAGTGAAGCCTTGAACTTGTGGTGCACGAGTTTGTCCAAAAACGCGAGAATGCAGCGCGAATTCGGGTGAAATTTACGGTTAAGATTGTGGGGAAAGTGATTGTGGTGATTTAGGAAGAAGAATGGAGTGATTTGGTGAAGAATTGAGTGAGATATGGTGATTTTGGTGAAAATCGCGACTAGGGTTTTTAGATGTGAAAAGGAAAGTGATATACATCGACAGTGTCACACCCCGACTTTCCACGTATTACCGGTGGGCCCGGTGGGGAGTATCGTGACGTAGTTGATATCATCATAGTCAAACAACACAATATATAAATGCACAGCGGAAGCAAAAGATAAATATATTACGATCCGAATATAAAGTAATATCAAGTATTACAACGGAAAGTAAAGGATCCACATGCGGATCTAATAAAAAGAAAATTGTTCAACAGAATTTGACATCTAGAGCTTGCGAGACTTGATTAATGATGCCTGGAGTAGCCAGCCTATTTCGTATAGTACCTGCACTTAACCTTTTTGGAAAATACGTCAGTTTACCTTGGTAAATACAACTCAAATGACTCATTTGAAAAGAGTTTGTAAATTGGTTTGAATGCACTTCGGCACAAAATATTTTATAACTTGGGAAAATTATTTATAGATAATCTTGTATACAGTTTTACTTATTTGTCGTCCATCAGGACAGATTAACTGACACGCCACAGGTATAATGCCCACAGGCTATCATCCTTCAAGTGGATTACCAGCTTCGGTATAATGCCCACAAGGATGATACCTCTAAGTGGATTACCAGTTTTTACATAATGCAACTGTCAGGTGTACGCCTACACCCCGTGCTTAGGTCGTGGCCATTTCTTCGAATGATGCCAAGGATATCCGGGACATGGTCATTTAACCCCCAAAGGCCATACACCAAATAATACATATTAAACAGGTATTGTAAGTACATCAATCACAGTCCGATTTAAATGACTACATACACCCGACCAAGTGGTACTTTTATAGTGCCGTATCCCAAGCCCGTATAGGGAAAATAAGTTAAGAGTATTTACCTGAGCAAAGTATAAATCCAATACAGTAAGTGTACGTAGCTTTTACTGGGCTCCTAATCTGGAACGAAGGTTTATAATAACCTATTAGAATCCTAACGGGTCTTTAGTTAAGCTTAAGCTTAGACCGGTTAGTTTCAAAGATACGGTTCGTACGCATGATTAAGCGAAGACCGGACAGAATGTGATTTAGACCCGATAATTTTGAAGACTTGCTTAATATGGGTATTTCATACACATTCTGGATTTTGAGATAAAACGATATGGTTTGACATGTTTCGGCTAATATATGCAAATTAGTCACATACACCGATCCGAACGCGACAAGTGCGTAACGAGTAACCAAAAGGTCCTAAACAGGTTTCCTAAGTTAATATGCCTTAAATATGTTGTGATATCATTAGGATACCTTCCATTATGCCCAAAACGAGTTTAATCTCAAAGTAAGCCCCGTAGGGGTATTTTGGTCATTTTAAAGATTATAAAAGAGATTTAATGAACTTCTAAGGTTCGGGTCTGAATACATCAGTAAAATGACTTAATTTATCATGTTACATCAGTTGGTAATAAGTCTTATTTGTCAAAATGGTTTTAGACCCAAACTATGCGTTTAATATGCGTAAAAAGTCATTTTAAGCGATTTCCGGGTTATACCGGAAATCTAAGTTTTCTGATCAGTTTATAAAGTTCAAAATACTTTATTTATTATATAAAATCAGTATCAATTGGATTGGTATCAAAAGGGCTTGTAAAACTCATTTTATGGCCTAAAAACGGCATAATCGGTATTTACCGAATTAGGGCGATAACCCTAGGTTTTGATCAGTTTAAAAATCATTAAAAATCTCAAAATATTATATTATATCAGTGGGTAAAAGGTTTGGTGTCAAAAATTGGGTTTAGATAGGCTTTATGCTAATGACGCCGTTTAATTACTAAAAGGCGTTATAATTACGCTAATGAGCATAACTCCTAATCTAGACCTCCAACTGATGTGAAATCTTAGGGACATGTTTATAAATCAGTAACTAAGGTCTCTATTCTTTTACATTTCTAAAATTCACGTTTTAAGGTCAAAAGGGCATATTGGTCAACATTAGGCATTTAACAGAAAAATCGGACAATCAATGATTCAAGAAGTATAAACGCAGAGGGTTATACTATCATGTAACTAGGTCCTAATAGAACTTTAAGGCATGCCTAAACCTATCTAAACCGGGTCAGAACTGAAGTCAAAGCAAAAGTCAAAGTTTTGCGACTTTCGGCTCCGAATCGGTTCTAAACAGGAAATTGTCGAATCAAACAAGCTTAGACCAGTTCTTAAACTTATTACCAATTTATATGAATGATAAAATAGGTTACACGCCTTCTACATAATTAATTACGCGTTAATTCAAAGATTAGCATCCTGTTGACTTTTTCGAAGCGACTTTGACTCGACAAATGACCTAGTTAGGACGGGAATCAGAGGGTGCCCTTTTAAGGGTTTAATGCCCACATAATTACCCACTTATAACAACCCTAAGTTTGACTAATCGCTGGACCATTAGCGATTAATTAATAAGTCAACCGTTAATTACGACGGTTTGACTTTAAGGCTATAAACTAAGCAAAACTTAACTAAGGAAGGTCAAGGGTTCTTACCAAAGTCCTAATCGCGATTAGGGATGCTTGGTGTCTGCTTTTGACCTCCAGAAAGTCCCATAATTGCAGATGGAATGGATGATCAAAAATGTTTGCAAACAATGGCCTTTTATAGTGATTTTTGATCCATTAGATGATGACAACTAAGTCTATGAAGTGATCTAGATCAATAACAAGTGCCCCTAAGCTCTAAAATCAGTAGGGGACGCGCATGGAATTGATAAATATCTCCATAAGTCGTTTCATGGACTTGAACAGCCAAGAAAAAAGAGTTTCTGCATCTGGGAGATGCTTGCGCACCGTAAGGATTTTAGGCTTGAGGTGCGCAAGCCTTTTGCCAGCACAATGAGTCTTTCAAATGTTGACAGTTTGGCCCCTGAACTTCCAAACTTGATTTTTAAGATGTTTTCTTGCACTTGTAACCCCCAAACTTGAATTTTAAGGACTCCAAGTCATAAACTAACTTTGTTAGGTCCCCGGCTATTCACACGATCACCAAAAAGTCCTAAATTTCA
>JARYGA010017663.1:0-44964 GCA_030545235.1 Helianthus tuberosus
AACGATGGTGCATGAGTAAACGAAATGATGACAGAGGATTTGAAGTGGAATTTTAGAGTATAAATTATTGATATATATGTATATATATAGTTTACATAGTGTAAGTAAAACTTCTAAATTAAATCCATCAAGGGTACGTTAGAAGTGTTGTAAAAAATTACTATACATTTATATTTATTTTTATAGAAAAATTATTTGACTCCGATACGTTTAGTTTTATAATTTTAACGCATTTTGAATTATAGATTTTTACGAAAATCTGGCAGAGTTTCCTCTGTTTTTGGAGGATCCCTACAACACGAGTTGTCAATATATTTGTCAAACGCAACAATTCAATAATGTATAACAACATACAAATATTTTTTGCAAAGTTGGTGAACGTTAAACTATATACGAGTATTTTGTTAAGTTGGCGAAGTTAAACAATATATAACTATATACAACGGGTCAACTCAATTAGTATTTACTAAAAATAAATATACGAAACAATATAAGTGAAACTTGTTTTGTTTAAAGTTTTACCGAGTCTCGCATTGAAGTTGACTGATAGTTGACCAGAATTGACCCGGACTCTGCCGAGACTCGAACCCACAGTTTGACCAGCTTTGAAGAGTCAAACCGAACCTGAACCGGATTAAAACAGAACCTGCTTGAATATGGCCTGGAGACCCGAACTGAGCCGTGACCCGAAACACCAAAACAAACAAACTTGAACCTGAACCGAAACCGGCTGCGAACTCGAACATAACTGAACCAGAATGAAACCATATCCCTGTCATGCTATCGCCACCACTACGGCTGTCGAAAATAAACCCAAACCAGGTCTAACCTGAATCGAATTGGAACAGAATGTAACCCGAACTAAGGTGAATCGAATGAGAACCGAATAAATCGCCACTGAACCAAAAAGGATCAAAACCCGTACCTGAACATGACCCGAGTTACGACTGAACCGAACTCAAATCTGGAACTGAACTGAGAACCCAGACTGACCGGACCGCCGCCGCCGACTGGTGCGTCGCCGCCGTGAGCGGCGCTGTTGCTGCCGCCGCCATATCTCTCTCTCATCTCTCTCTTTCTCTCTCTTCGCGTCTCTCTTTCTCTCTTCGTGTCTCCTTCTCTCTTCGCGTCTCTGTTCACGCCGTCGTATGCCACCACCGAAATGGTGGTGGCCGGCCGTTCAATGCAGTAGAGGTGGGGAGGGATGTTTGGCTGTGGATGTTTAATAACAGAGGGAGAGGGTGAGATCGAGAGATGGAGGAAATAGTTGGAGGTGAGTGTGTGTCTAGGGTTTTGTTTGTGTAGAAGGTGCAGAGGTTGAAGGTGAAGGGAAACAAAGTGTCGGCTGCAACATTTTAAAATATGTGAGGGTTTGAAATTGCAAGTGTATCTTAATACTAGGTTTTATTTAGTGGGCTTTGGGCTTGGGCCCAAGGCCCACAAGCCCAATCCCTGTGTTTAAATGGCATGTAACTACCTACGAGACCCGTTATCAAAAACCGAATGTTGTAAAAATTTGAAATAATGTCGGTGTTCGATACTGGTCGCGTTCGCTTGTCGGTCGCGTTAAGAGTGCGTAAGAAGCGTAGTTTTTTTTTTCGTTTTTAAACCGTTTTTCGATCAGATTTCAACTGCGTTTCTAAAAAAAGGAAAGACGGGCACGTATTTCTTAAAACATGGAAATACGTAAATACGGGGCGTTACAATATGGGTTATAGTCGACAGACTGACAAAGTCAGCTCATTTCATACCCATCAAGGAGACGCATAGCTCCGGTAGAGTAGCCCAGCTATATGTGGACGAGATTGTATCTCTCCATGGAGTGCTAGTATCTATTATATCTGATAGGGATACAAGATACACATCTCATTTTTGGAAAAGCTTTCAGCAATCTCTAGGCACTCGTTTGAATTTCAGTACTGCTTATCATCCTCGGACGGATGGCCAAAGTGAGCGTACGATTAAAACACTTGAAGACATGCTCAGGGCTTGTGTTATTGACTTGGGTGGAAGTTGGGATGACCATCTTCCTTTGATTGAATTTTCATACAATAACAGTTATCATTCGAGTATCCAAGCAGCGCCTTTTGAGGCCTTATATGGAAGGAAGTGTAGAACGCCAGTTTGTTAGGCGGAAGTTGGAGAAACCCAACTATCAGGACTTGAGATTGTCCTCGAGACGACGGATAAGATTGTTCAGACCCGTGATCGTCTCAAAGCTGCCAGGGATAGACAGAAAAGCTACGCACATAAGAGGCGTAAACCTCTGAAATTCGAGGTAGGTGATAAAGTATTACTCAAGGTATCACCCTGGAAAGGAGTGATGAGATTTGGTAAAAAGGGCAAGCTGAGCCAAAGATATATCGGACCATTCGAAATCATCGAATGTGTCGGAACTGTAGCCTACAAGCTAAATCTACCTGAAGAGCTTAGTGGAATTAACCATGTGTTCCACGTCTGCAATTTAAAGAAATGTCTAGCCGATGAATCGCTAGCAATGTCTCATAAGGACGTGTAGATTGACGAAAGCTTGAAGTTTGTTGAAAAACCTTTGTCAATCAAGGATCGACAGGTTAAGAAGCTTCTAAGAAAAATGTGCCAATCATAAAAGTGAAATGGGATGCCCGTAGAGGCCCAGAATATACATGGGAAGTTGAATCCACGATGCGACAGGAATACCCTCATTTATTTCAGTAAATCTCATGGTAGAGATTTCCTTTAAGGGGGTGAGGATGTAACACCTCGCAAAATCATGTCCAATATAATGGTGACACGTGTCATAAACAATAATCAAGTAAAAAGTTAACTTGGAGGGACTAAAGTTGACAAACGATGAAAAGATGTATGTGGAAGGACCAAAAGTGTCAACATGCCAAACTTGTGCCTCTGATTGACCTCACACGATGTCCGTATTCTTTATTGAGTAAATTTTCGGACGCAAGAAGCCGTTTGTGCTTAAAATTAAAATTTACAAAGCACAGGGGTTAAATGTGTCAACATGTTAATTCTTTCCTCTGAGTGACCTTTTAATGATCCCGAGGCTTTGTAATATTTTATTATATTCTCACGAATGTCGGATAATGATTTCATGAATTCTCGATGCAATTAAATGATTTAATTTGCAAATTCCAAGAAGAAGGGATTAAAAGCGTCAACGATAGAAAATAGTGCCTTTCGAGTAATCCTGTAACTGATCGGAAGCTTAATGATGTTTATTTTATGACCCAATACATTAACTATGGGGGTTAATAGTGCAATAAATGAAAGATATTTCAAGTATTAAAGGACCAGGGACTGAAAGTGCAAAGTTTGAAAGTTTTGTAACCGGAACAGGGAGTGTCGTGGGCCGCGTAGGGCATCCTTAAACATCTTCGCGGGCCGCGAGTAAGGTGCCAGCGACAGAATTCTGGACAGCTGCATGTTGCAGCTCTTACACCGCCATTGCATGGCTTCTGAGCGATACCAGAGGCTTGTAAACGGTTTTTACTGCCACATGAACACTTGTAAACATCTGGTATCACTCCCTAACAGCTGGAATCATCTCAAAGACTCTCAAATTCCTATAAATAGGTCCATTATTTGCTCATTTGGAACTTGCACTATCAATTTTCACTATCACCTTCCTCTCTGGAGCATCCTGATCATTAAGGAAGCTCTCTTAAGTTAAATCTTCGTGCTAAGGACCCTTGTAAGTGTTCTTAGCTTCTGTAGTTCAGTTTTTACTAGTTTAAGGACCGAAAGTCAAAGTTATTGTAATTATGCTTTGACTTTTTGATTAATCATAAATGGTCCAGCCATTATTCGAATTGAAAATGGCTATGTGTTGGTAATTAAGTAGTGATAATCTCTCAAAAGGGCACCTCCTAATTATCACGTTTACTTAGTTAATTGTCGGGTCAAAGTAATTAAAATAAAAGTCAAATGGGTCAGTTTTTAAATAAAATTCATAACTGCTAATGTAGAAGCTATAAAATCGGTTTTATCACTTTAATAACTTGGTAAATATTATAAGAACATGTTTAGACATGTTCAACCCGACAATTCTGAGTTTAGGCTCGGTTCGCAACCGAAAGTCGCAAAAATTGACTTTTGCTTTGACTTTCAGTTCTATCCCGAATTAGCTTAGTATCTTTATGCCTTAGGGTTCCTTTGTGACCATAATATATGTTAGTATAACCCTCTGAGGTTATACTACATGGTCCCTTAGAAATCAGAGTTCATTTGCATGTTTCCGTTATTTGCTTAAATTTGACTATTATGCCCTTATAATGTAAAAACAAGATTTTTGGATATATGAGTATACAAATATCTTTATTACTGATATATAAGCATGTCAAATAAATTTGACATCAGTTTCTGGTCTCAAACTAAAGTTATGCAAGATATCGTAAAATGAAACTTTTTATTAATTAAACTACGCTTTTTAGCATAAATCATGTTTAAACCCAAATTTTGGCACCAAACTCATTACCTACTGTTTTGATATTATTTTTAGAGATTTTTGGAATATTGGGTCAGATTATAAACTGACCATATCATTGAGTTCTTGTATAATTCGATAAATGACGATAATACCCTTTTTGTTAATAAAATGAGATTAACATGCCAAACCTTTTCGTATTGATTTTATATGAAAAATAAAATATTTAAACATTCAAGACTGACCAAAATCTCATAATTTCATAAACATCTCAAATATCGTCAATTATCGACTTTTACGATAATTAGGTGCATAGTATGGTTTAAAACCATATTTAACACCTAAGACTTGTCACCTACGGAGTTTATAAATAAATTTTAATATTTAAGTACAAGTCGTGAACTTAGACTTCCAAATTTGTCCTTAAAAACATATGTGAAATGACCAAAATGCCCCTACGGTGCATAGTTTGGCCATAAATGGTAAACCACACATATGTATGATATCTTACTGATTTAACATCATAAAATAAATGTTTTTACAAAAGGTTTTTGACCAGAACCTCAATTTACTATTAAACCTCGTTTATACACTTTAAAATGATCAAAATACCCTTACGGGACTTAAATTGGTTTTAAAACCTTTTTGGGCATAATTGTTGATATCTTACTGATATCATAACATATTTGAAGTATAATAACTTATGGAATTTGTACATGACTCATCCGGCTACCCGTTATGCATATACGCATTCAGTACGGTTTATGTATTCAAAAATTTGCATTTTAAGCTCAGGTAAATACTTTTAACTTATTTTCCCTTATACGGACTTGGGATACGGTAAATTATTACCGCTTAGTTGGGTATGGAATATTTAATCTATTAGTGGTTAATTCATTGACATAACCTATTTTAATCTGTTTTGTTTGATATATAAACATTCAGGGGTTAATATGACCGTGTCCTAGATATCCTCGGCTCATTTCATTTGAAAATGGCCACGACTTAAGCACGGGGTGTAGGCATACGCCTGACAGTTGCGTATGTAAAATGATATATCCACACGTGAGGATAACTCCTTGTGGTTTTATATTAGTGGTGTGTCTATTAATCTTGTCTCAGCTTCTATCCCGGGCCCTGAACGTACGACAAAAATGTAAATCTGTATACAAGATTATTTTATGTAATTTTCCCAAGTTATAAAAAAGTATTTGTGCCTTGTGCATTTAAATCAATTTTTCATAAATGTTTTCAAAAAGAGTCGGTTAATTATATTTACCAGTGTAAACTGACGTATTTTTCAAAAAGACTAAGTGGCAGGTACTACTCTAAATTGGCTGGAAGCTTTTGAGCAATAAATAAAGAATCTTGCAAGTTCTTAATGCTTAAAGTCTGTTGAACAACGTTTTGCATTATATTTTAGATCCGCCTGTGGATCCTATCTTACAACCGTCTGTATTATATTTTATTTGTACTTTACATTTCGGTTTGTAATAGTATTTTCCTCCAAGACTTCCGCTGTGCTATAAACTGTGTATATTTGACTTTGATGACATCAACTACGTCACCATACTCCCCACCGGGCCCACCGGTAATATGTGGAAATATCGGGGTGTGACGACAGTGCTGGGATAGGCACCATGGTCACCAGGAACAGTGGGCTCAACAACAGATTTTGTAACATCTGTTGCTTTGTTTTCTAAAAGGTTTTCCTTTACCACATTTTCTTGGCTTTTGGCCAACATGCGAGTAATAGTTTCTTTTGAAAGACTGTTACTTTTATGTGCTTCACCCTGTTCAAAGTTTTCTTTTCTTAAAACATTTTTAAGGTATGAGCTTAACAGTCTCGGATAGATAAGGAAAGAAATGCCAGTTCCTCTCTTGATTGCCCTTAAATTTGCTACCAAATTGAGAAACAGTAATGTGATGACTTTATTTGGAATTTCTCAAAATAACATACCACAAGTACTGAGTTTATAAGGGTATTTATTTAAAAGCAGTAGTTTTAGCAGACAGGCAACCCAAAAGAGTATGGAAAAAGAATTTCATTTATGGTGGGAACTTTGGTATGAAAAGTGTTGTCCCACCGTCTGACCTTCATTGCCTCTTTCTATGAACTCAGCATGTAAGTCATTTTTAGGGTAAGATTCCATACCTGTCAAATCTTAATCGAAACATGGTGGATATCGATTCCACAGTGATTTCCACATGTTGTTTATTAACGGTGGAGGTTAAGAGAAAGGGCCTTTTGTTTTGCAGAGAGAGATTTGCATTTGCCCAAAATTCTCGGAGTGTGGCAAGATAAATGGGTGCATCTACGGTGAGGATGTAAAGGTATTTTAAAGAATTTATGAAGTTGATGATGGGGTGAAAATCCATAATCTTGCTGTGTTTTAGAAGATATGGTAAATAGTTGTGAGGTGTTTTTCAAATCGAGGGCCATGATGAACTGTAGTTCAAATATTTTGAAAATATTTTATGCAGATGATCTTTTGATTGAAAGTAGAGTTTGATGGAAGCAAAATCGGATTTTTTCTCTTTTGAAATTTTCAATTATGGAGGATAGAAGTAAACTCTTTTTCTCATGGGTTTTTATAGGGTTAATGGAACAAGGATGCCAGCGTGGATAACAGTTGCCCTTTTTATCCACGTGGTTAGTTGCTATTTGTTGTAGCAAACCTCTGTTCAGAGCGTGGGTCCCACTGAGGAAACCCTTAGAAGAAGATATGAAAGATCTGTTTTCAAAATATGTGTTGGAAACTATGTTGTGCTCAACAAACCTTTGAGCAACAGGATCAGTGTTTTTAAACGTTTGTGTGACTTATGGTTAATAGATTTTTGAAAACCCTCTATTTGAAACCTTTGTTGGGTTGAACGGAGTTTCGAAAAGAACAGTGGATAGTTTTGAAGAAGAGTGGCTCTGTTTGACTTTTTGTAGTCAAACAATGGAATGAGAAAAAAACAGTGGTTTTTTTGCCTTCAACAGTGGATATCCACACTTAAACAGACTTTTGAACCAAAGAGACAGATGTTATACTCCTTAGAACAAAGTTTTTGATTTTTTTTTAATTTTATCAATCTTTTCTTGATTTTAACCAATAACTTCTGATTTTCTGATTAAAAAAAAAACATAAACAAAAATGAAGACAAAGATTTTGGTGTTTTTCAAAACAATTTTCTTTCTTTTATTTGGATAGAGGATAGATGCACAGATAACCTCTGTTAGCATTTTCAAATTACCAAAAGTGGTTCCCTACAGATGGTGATGAATGGGTCATTCTTGAAGATGATCCAAAAAATTATCTACTTTGGATTTGGTGTTATCAACCACTGTAGTGGCTTTTTGGGATTGGTCATTGGTCACAAGGAGTTTTTGTACAATCTCCATTGGATTTTTTTGACCTTCTACAAGTGCCTGCACACTTAGGTCTACTGGAAGTTAATCATTCCCAATAAGATGTTGATACCCATGTTGATGATTGTTTACCCTTGGCTTTTGGGGCAGTGGCACAGGTTCTACATACCTTTAAGATACCCTGTTATGGTCTTCATCAAGCTCCACGAGCTTGGTATGATACTTTGTCAACATATCTTTTGGAATGTGGGTACACAAGAGGTAGAATTGACATGACTCTCTTCATCAAAAGAATCGGAGACGGTGTAATGCTAGTTCAAATTTATGTGGACGACATCATCTTCGAGTCAACAGATGAAAGCCTTTGCAAGGAATTCGAAACGATGATGAAGGCAAAGTTTGAGATGAGCATGATGGGCGAGTTCACGTTTTTCTTAGGATTGGAAGTGAAGCAAAGAGAATACGAGATCCTAATTCATCAGGCGAAGTACATTATCTTGCAAAATACAGCATGACTGACTGTAAGACAGCAAGCACACCATTTGTATCTGAAACCGAACTCACTCAAGATCTTCAAGGGAAGCCAGTGAACAAGTCTTTCTATCACTCCATGATAGGTTCTTTAATGTATCTAACCACAAGTAGGCTTGTGGGATGTCTGTATCTGTGCTCGTTTTCAGAACAACCCGAAGGAATCTAGGGGTGTAAACGAGCCGAGCCCGAGCTCGGCCAGGCACGAGCTCGAGCCTGAGCTCCCATAAGTTAATCGAGCTCGAGCTTGAGCTCGGCTCGATTCGAGCTTTGTTTTCAAAGCTTGAGCTCGGCTCATTTGTATTTTATCAAGCTCGAGCTCGGCTCGGGCTCGGCTCGTTTATTATCTATTAATTAGTATTCTAAATAAGCTTATTTTTAGGTTCGAGATCGGCTTGTAAACAAGTTTAAATAAGCTCGGCTCGACTCGGCTCGTTTACACTAAGGCTCGATAAGGCTCGACGAGCCTAACGAGCTTCACATGTGAGGCTCGAGTTCGGGCTCGATAAATAAACGAGCTTTGTTTTGAGGATCAAGCTCGGATCGGGCTCGATAAGGCTCGGCTCGTTTCGAGCTTTTTCTTGAGCCGATCTCGAGTAGCTCGCGAGCCGATCGGCTCGTTTGCACCCCTAAAGGAATCTCATGAAACAGCGGTCAAAAGAATCATTCGCTACCTGAAAGGAATAACTAATCTTGGTCTTTGGTATCTTAAAGATAGTAATTTCGATCTTATTGCCTACTCCGATAGTGACCATGTCGGCTGCAAAGTCGATATAAAATCTGTTTCATGAGGTTGCCAATTCTGGGGAAATCGTGTCAAAGTAAAAAAGCAGACAACCATTTCCATCTCTACTACTCAAGTTGAATACCCGGTGGCCTACAAATGCTGCTCACAAGTTCTCTGGATACAGAATCAGTTGCTGGATTACGGAATCAACATTATGAAGACTCTAATATTCATGGACAATGAAACGTGTCTTGGAATTGTGAAGAATCCAATCCACCACTTGAAAACCAAACATATCAAAATCCAAAGTCATGTAGTTCGAGATGCGTATGAAAAGGGACACATTCAAGTGGTGCCAGTGGATACCAATCAACAGAAACCCGACATCTTTACAAAGGCCTTCGACAAAACTCGTTTCAACTAGTTGGTAAGCTGGTTGGAAATGATCAATTTCCTTGAGTAGAAATAAACTTTGACCACATCACCGTCTGTATATAGTCTATCTTTTATTTTTTTTAATTTTTCAAAAACCACAAAAAAATTTCTACAATAAGCAGAAATCTTGAAATTGTGCCCATCAAAAACATTTTCTGACTATTAAATTTAATTCAAAAAATTAAAAACAAAAAGATATAAAGCGAATTTCCAAAAATTGATCTCTGTTTGACACATGCTTTTGAAAGAAATGATAGAAAACTGATAATATTATGTCGTCTTTTGGAACAAATAAGCAAGGAGGTCGGGGTGCAAGCAACGACGTGTCAGTAGATTCAGCAACACCATCAAGTAAACTGCGATTAGGCGACAAAGATAAAGATCACACAAAAATTCTGGATACCCACAATATTGTGCATCTTGTGAGTAACACATTGCAGTATATAGTTTAATGATCTTAAATCTTGTGTTGATAGTGTCGCAGCCCCCGACCCTTGCCCCTGAGCGGGCGGCCGCGAGATGCGCACAGAGCTGGTGGTATCGGTGTTTATTAATTTTGGCAGCGGAATTTATACATCAGGATCGTAGTTAGGAAGTAGTATCAGAGTTTAAAACACCAAACTTTTTATATATAATAAATACATGGGTAAAACCCAAGTTTCCAATACAGTACATTTATAGGGATAAACCCTAATTTATTGAAAACATAATCTCCTTTTTATTTAGTTAACTTTTATAGCCACTTCTTTAAGACTTCAGTGCTCTCCAGCTGGCTTATATTAGCTTCACATTAAGTTACCTGAAACACGTTTAAGAAAGATTTTATCAGCAAGAAATACTGGCGAGTGCATCCCAGTTTGATCAAAATAGGTTTTATAGTACTACAACATTGAGAGTAATTACAATGTTTATATCTACCCAATT
Source organism: Helianthus tuberosus (assembly GCA_030545235.1). Lineage (NCBI taxonomy): Eukaryota > Viridiplantae > Streptophyta > Magnoliopsida > Asterales > Asteraceae > Helianthus > Helianthus tuberosus. Next base: position 10,393 of record JARYGA010017663.1, read on the forward strand.
ACTCGGCCAGTACTTGTCACTCGATGGATCTGTGACTATGTTCATATCACACATTTGATACCCGTGCCCAATTGTGAAGGTTATCAAGTACTGTATACAAACCCCATAATACTGGCAACAATTGTAGATTACAAAAACTCAATCACTGTAATTATAACTGATAACATTTTGGGTTTTGTAAAACTTTTTAAATAATGGCATCACAAAGGGTGACAAAAAGAGAATGTACTCACTTTGTTGACTTAGGTGTTACTACTATAGCTTCTTGGTGATTCTCCTAGTGATTATCTATTAATATTAAACAATGCACAGGTGTTAGTAAGATAACCCAAATCACATTAGCCATACAACACGAGACAGAACTCCAACGAATTGAGTCAGGCAGAGCCTTGACATGCATTATGGAGCCCTAGTCGGGTAGGGTAACAAATACGTGATCGGGGGTTATAATACTTACAGCGAGGCAGAGCTTCGCTTTTTTAGGGGTATATTACCCGAGAGTTTTGCCTATTAGAGAATTTGAGAGAGAAAGAGGAAATGAACGATGAAGAATGAGGCCGAGACCTCAATTTATAGGTCTGCTCGATGGCGGCTCGCGCCCCGCTACCCACCACTGCTTCACCTTTGCGGCCCACGAGCAGGGTAGGGTAGGCTCTAGCCTTGGTGAGTCAACTCACTAGATTCAACACGCAGGTGGACACGTGGAGCAAGGCGGTGTCGCCTGGTGTTACTCCGTCGCGGCCCGCGACCCGCAAGCCCAAGGGGGTTGCGCCCCGCTAGAAGCGGTATTTATTTGTTTTGTTTGTTTTTTTATTAATATAAATGTTATTTAGGACTGTTAACGAGTATACGGGGTATATTTAGGGCGTTACGGGTGTTTTAAGGGTTTTAGGAGGGTTGTTATATCCTCCCCACCTTGTTTTAAATCTCGTTCTCGAGATCTACTGGAACAGGTGTGGATATTTCCGTTGCATCTCTGACTCAAGTTCCCAAGTGTATTCTGGTCCTTTCTTAGAATCCCATTTTACTGTAACCAGAATTAATCTCTTGTGTTTAAGATTCTTGATCTTTCTATCTTCAATCTGAAGTGGTTTCTCTATAAACTTAAGGTTCTCATTTACCTCTATGTCTCTAAGCACTTTTTGAGGTTACATACATGAAATACATCATGTATTCCTACCATTTCCTCTGGCAGTTGTAGCTGATAAGCTACTGGTCCTATTCTTCTAATAATCTCAAAAGGTCCAACATACCTGGGGCTTAGCTTTCCTCTTTTAATGAATCTGACCACTCCTTTCCATGGAGAAACTTTTAATAATACCTTATCTCTAACTTGAAATTCTAACGGTTTTCGTCTGTTATCTGCATAACTCTTTTGACGATCTCGTGCTGCTTTTAGTCTTTCCTTGACTTGAGTAATCTTGTCTGTTGTTTCTTGCACTATCTCTGGTCCAAATAGTTGCTTTTCCCCAATCTCTGCTCAACAGACTGGAGTGCGGCACTTTCGTCTATAAAGTGTTTCAAAAGGTGCAGTATTAATGCTGGTATGATAGTTGTTATTGTAGGAAAATTCTATTAATGGTAAATGATCGTCCCAATTTCCTCCGAGATTAATTACACAGGCTCTAAGCATATCTTCCATGGTCTGGATTTTCCTTTTGCTTTGTCCGTCCGTTTGAGGACGGTATGTTGTGCTTAGATTTAACCTGGTTCCCATTGCTTTTTGGAAACTTGTCCAAAAATGAGAAGTAAAACGGTTATCTCTATGAGAAACAATAGATAAAGGAATTCCATGTAATGAAACTATTTTATTTACATATAACTTGGCTAACTGTTGCATACTTAAAGTTTCCTTCATAGGAAAGAAATGAGCAGATTTGGTTAATCAGTCTACAATCACCCAGATTGTATCATTACCTTTTTGTGTCTTGGGTAATTTGGTAACAAAGTCCATTGTTATCAATTCCCATTTCCATATTGGCATTTCTAGTTGCTGCAATAACCCTGAGGGTTTCTAATGTTCAGCTTTAACCTGTAAACATGTTAGACATTTAGCAACGTAGTTTGCTATATCCTTTTTCATTCCTATCCACCAGAAATTCTTTCTTAGATCTTGATACATCTTATCACTTCCAAGATGTATCGTATACTTAGATTTATGAGCTTCTTCTAAAATTTGGTTTCTTAGGTTTCCTTGAATAGGTATCCAGATCCTGTTCTTATGGAATCTCCAAATTCCATCTGTTCCTTTTTCTAATTCGTTAATCATTCCTTTTAAACCTTTAGCATCGTCCTTGATTGTTGTTTCCTTTACCTCTCTAATTTGCTCATTTGAATCTATCCACAGATTTAACCTGAGAGAGCGTACTCGTTTTGGCTTTTCATGATACTTTCAACTTAAAACATCAGCTACTGCATTAGCTTTTCCTATATGATACTGGATATCACAATCATAATCACTAAGAATTTCCATCCATCGTCTCTGTCCTCATATTTAATTCCTTTTGCCCAAAAACATATCTTAAACTTTTATGATCTGTGAAGACAACAAACTTACTCCCGTAAAGATAGTGTCTCCAAATCTTAAGGGCAAAAACTATGGCTCCTAATTTTAGATCATGGGTTATATAATTCTCTTCATGTTTCTTAAGCTGTCTAGAGGCATAAGCTATAACCTTTTGACGTAACAAATACGTGATCGGGGGGTTATAATACTTATAGTGAGGCAGAGCTTCACTTTTTTAGGGGTATAATACCTGATAGTTTTGCCTATTATATAATTTGAGAGAGAAAGAAGAAATGAACGGTGAAGAAATGAGGCCGAGACCTCAATTTATAGGTCTGGTCGATGGTGGCTCACGCCCCACGACCCACCACTGCTTCTCCTTCGCGGCCCACAAGCAGGGTAGGGTAGGCTCTAGCCTTGGTGAGACAACTCACTAGACTCAACGCGCAGGTGGACACGTGGCGCAGTCCGATCGGATTGCCATTCGATCCAAAGTTAGGTTACTTCGATCGGATTGCCATTCAATCATTGAGGTTTCCAAAGTTTCAAGTTTCCGAAAAGTTTCTAAGTCTTGAAAGATTGGAAGGCACATGTCACTTCGATCGGATGGTAGTTCGATCGGACGGCAGTCCGATCGGATTGCCATTCGATCCAAAGTTCCAAGCCTTCATAGATTCAAAGTTTCAAAGTGATTAAGGTTACGAGGCAAGTGTCACCTAATCGAATGGCAGTTCGATTGGATGGCTATCCGATCAGATTGCCATTCGATCGAGTTGTCCTTGTCCCGTTCATAACCTTGTAAAGTTTCTAAGTTTCTGGTTTGACGGTGATGACACGGTACGTCTTGAGACAACGGTAAACACATCAACGTTCATATGGTCTGATCGGATTGGAATCACCAAGTCCGATCAGTCGTCTGTTCGTGACGGTGCTTATGTCAGAATCCGTACTCCGGTCATCTCTTCCGGCAACATTCCATTTCCAAGCCGACTCTAGACTAATCATCAAGTCTATAGTCCGTTTAGATCGGATCACACCGTTTTAAGTAAAGGTTTAAGAAATGATGAAGAAGACATAAGTTTTAGCAGGAAAGTCTTGATTTAGTAGAGATTTGCTGCAAAAGCACCAGAAATTCCTTAGATCTGAGCTAGATCTTGAACAGAATGACATCATTCAACAGTTTGTACAAACCGCCATGATGACGTCACCCTCAAGATCTCAAATCACAGAGATTTCATGGTGAAAAGTGAGATGTCAAAGGAGAATCTCGTAGAGAATAGTGTAGGGATCAAAGAAGTACAAGAATCTAGTGTAAAACATACCGAAATCGCCGAGAAATGGCAGAAAAAGGGAGTGCGTGCGTCTGGTTCGAAGGAGGCTATCACATCAGTGAAAAATGATGTGACAGCTCCTATTTATTGTGCAAGGAGAAGTGAAGGCGGTGTGTCTATGAATCGGATGGCACTTCAATCGGATGGCCCTCCGATCGGATGGTCATCCGATCGGATTGCCATTCAGCCAATCCCATCCTTTCAACTTCACCGTTTTCGATTCGTTTTGCGAGTTAGATTAAGCGTTGCGTTGCGTATTATTGGGCAGTAGTATAACATAACTAGATTAACACATTAGTTTCCAAGTTTCATAGTTTCCGCCAGTGACAAGTCTCCAGTCTCTCGTTCAACCAAGTCTCAAGTTTCACGAGTCTCAAGAGTCAAGCACCAAAGTATCAAGAGTCAAGGATCTAGATTCCAAGGATCAAGTATCGAGAATCATAGTTTCCAAGTATCAGGTATCAAGAATCATTGTGTTAAATATCAAGAGTTAAGATTCAAGTATCAAGAGTCTAGTATTAAGAATAAAGTATCATAGCATAATATTCATCAATTAACAAAAGTATCAAGAATCATATAGTTTAGGGACTAAAAGTGTCAAATAGATAAAAGTCTAGGGACGCAGGCGTTATAGTCTCCCCTCCTTTAGGAGATTTCATCCCCGAAATCTAGGAAGAAGACTGCTCGAAGAGCTGCAGATACTTGGCCTTCATCTCACTTTTCAATTCCCAAGTGAATTCGGTGCCACGCTTTCCTTCCCATCGAACCTTGACTATGGGAATTTTGCTGTGCCTTAATCGCTTGACACATTGATCCATGATTTCGACCGGTTTCTCCACAAAGTGTACAACTTCATTTATTTGCAAGTCTTCAAGGGGAACTTGTAATTCCTCGTCGGCTAGTCATTTACGTAGGTTAGATACGTGGAACACTGGATGCACATTGTTTAGTTCCTGTGGCAGGTCGAGTCGGTACGCCACCTTGCCAATCCTTTTGAGTATTGTGAAAGGACCCACATAGTGAGGAGCGAGCTTTCCCTTCTTTCCAAAATGAACCACTCCCTTCCAGGGAGATACCTTGAGAAGAACCCAATCACCAACATCAAATTCCAGAGGCTTGCGCCTTTTATCAGCATAGCTCTTTTGTCTACTCCTAGCCTTGATCAAGTTATCACGGATCTGAAGAATCTTATCCGTTGTCTCTTGAATGATTTCATGGCCCGTAAATTGCTTGTCACCAACCTCATGCCAGCTGATAGGAGATCGGCACTTGCGACCATACAAAGCTTCGAAAGGAGCCATCTGAATACTGGAATGGTAGTTGTTGTTGTACGAGAACTCAATCAATGGTAAATGTACATCCCAGTTACCACCAAACTCGATGACACAAGAACGGAGCATATCCTCTAGGGTTTGAATAGTGCGCTCGGTATGTCCATCCGTTTGGGGATGAAATGCCGTGCTAAGATTCAGATGAGAACCGATAGCGGATTGAAAGGTTTGCCAAAGACGTGAAGTAAAACATCCATCACGATCAGAGATTATGTCGATAGGTATGCCTTGACGGCATATAATCTCATTGGTATAGATTCGAGCAAGTTTCTCCACTTTATAATCTTCGCGAATAGGAAGAAAGTGAGCGGATTTGGTCAAACGATCGACGATCACCCAGATGCTATCGTGACCAGAAGGTGTTCGAGGTAGCTTAGTAATAAAGTCCATAGCGATACTATCCCATTTCCAAACTGGGATTTCGGGTTGTTCTAAGAGGCTAGAAGGACGTTGATGTCCTGCCTTAACCTTTGTTCAAGTAAGGCATTTAAAAACATATGCAGCAATGTCCTTCATACCAGGCCACCAATAAGTCACACGTAAATCATGGTACATCTTATCGGCACCTGGATGAATAGAGTAACGGGATTTGTGAGCCTCATTCATAATGAGCTCACGGAGATTATCGCAATCCGGTACCCAGATGCGATTGAGGTAGTATTGGAGTCCATTAGGTTTAGTTTCAACTTGATCAATTTTAGCGCCTTGGATTTCCACTTCTAGACTTCCTTCATTTGCTGACGAATACTGAGCTTCATGAATACACGCATGAAGATCACTAGAGATACGAATAGCATTCACATGAGTTTTACGAATAAGAGCATCGACCACTACATTCGCCTTGCCAGGATGATAGCGAAATTCGCAGTCGTAGTCGTTAAGCAATTCCACCCAACGTCTCTATCGCATGTTCAGTTCCTTTTGGTCAAAGATATGTTGAAGGCTCTTATGGTCGGTGAAAACCACACATTTAGTACCATACAGGTAGTGTCGCCAGATCTTTAATGCAAACACAACTGCACCAAGCTCCAGATCATGAGTAGTATATTTTTTCTCATGCACTTTGAGTTGTTGAGAGGCATAAGCAATAACCTTATCCCGCTGCATGAGCACACAACCCAAACCACGGTTCGAGGCATCACAGTATACCACGAAATCATCATTCCCATCAGGGAGAGTAAGAACAGGAGCGTTACACAAAAGGGTCTTAAGAGCCTGAAAAGATTCTTCTTGTTCGGGACCCCAAGCAAAAGGTCTCTCTTTCTGAGTCAACGAAGTGAGGGGAACAGCGATCTTAGAGAAGTCCGAGATGAATCGGCGGTAATAGCCCGCCAATCCTAAGAAGGAACGAATCTCAGATGCAGATTTAGGCGTACTCCAATTCTTCACAGCTTCGATTTTAGACGGGTCAACATGAATACCTTGCTTACTAACGACGTGACCAAGAAATTGCACTTCATTAATCCAAAACTCACACTTAGAAAATTTAGCATACAGACATTCACCACGTAGGAGTTCAAGCATCAAGCGTAAATGACGAGCATGATCAGCTCTAGTTTTAGAATAAATGAGGATATCATCAATGAAGACTATCACAAAACGATCCAGATAAGGTTTACAAACGCGATTCATAAGATCCATGAACACCACGGGTGCGTTAGTCAATCCGAAAGGCATGACCACGAACTCATAGTGCCCATAACGAGTGCAAAAAGCGGTCTTAGGTACATCATCCTTGAGTACACGAAGCTGATGATAGCCAGAACAAAGATCGATTTTCGATAAACAGGACGCATCTTGTAGTTGGTCAAATAGATCATCGATACGAGGGAGTGGGTAGTGATTCTTAATGGTAAGCTTATTAAGTTCATGGTAGTCGATACACATACGAAATAAACCATCTTTCTTCTTGATGAATAACATGGGAGCACCCCACGGGGAGGTACTTGGATGAATGAATCCTTTGTCGAGCAGTTCCTAAAGTTGACTGGATAGCTCTTGCATATTGGAAGGTGCAAGTTGATAACGAGCCTTGGCGACAGGAGTCGCGCCTGGTATGAGATCGATACGAAAATCAATGGATCTAGGAGGAGGAAGACCAGGTAGATCTTCAGGAAAGACGTCAGGGAAGTCACACACTACTGGAACGTCACTTATGTTCTTCCCCTTGCCCTTTTGTTCCACCTCGTGGGCCAAGAAGGCAAGGTTTTGTTTTCATAAGCATCTGCTCGCCTGAGTGCATGACATCAACTTTAGTCCTCTCGAAGGTCGGTCTCCGTAGACATGCAAGATATCTCCGGATGGAAGCGGTAGACGAACAAACTTCTCATGACAGGAAATCTCGGCATGATTCTTACGCAACCAATCCATACCGATAATGACATCAAAACTTCCCAATTGCATGGGTATTAGATCAATAGTAAACACGTGGTCGTTAAGAGTCAAAGAACAACCACTGAGAATCGAATCAACTAGAATAGACTTCCCATCGGCAATCTCCACCGAAAACGACTTAGGTAACATAGAGCGTGCACAGTTTAACAAAGATTCAAATTCTACGGACACAAAGCTTCGGTCGGCACCAGTATCAAATAGTATCGAAGCGTAAAGGTTATTAACGAGAAACATACCATTAACGACGTCATTGTCATTATGAGCCTGATTAGCATTAAGATTGAACGCTCGTCCACGAGTGGCCGGCTGTTGGTCCTGGTTCAGCTGAGGACACTAGTTGCGGAGGTGAGTAGTATCTCCACATTTGTAGCATGCACGAACAACGTTGACTGGCCTCGGATTCTACGGGGGAGCTAGGAGAACTGGTAGGGCTGCCTGAGCTGGGGCTTGCTGAGCTTGTTGAGCTGGGTTAGCTTGATGGTAATAAGGAGTCGTGTGACCATAGCGATTGCAGTTGGTACACAAACGACACGCAGAGTTAGCAGGATGATGAAAGTTACAAGTTGTACACTTGGGGTGAGGCCCAGTGTACTGCCTCTTAACTTCAGGAGCAGCAGGGTTCTGAACAGCAGCAGCAGGAGTAGGTTTAGCAGCAGGGTTTGCAGCAGGAACAATAGCATTGCATCCCAAACCCCGAGACTTTCTCCTCTTATTCTTGCTACACTAGGCTGCTGGGTAACTTGATTTTCCGTTTTCGAAGGGGTGGAGTTTCGAAACTGTTTGTCACGTACGCGATTGTTGTTCAAACTTGCTGCCAGACGATAAACTTCTTCAATTGTTTCAAGCCGAGCTGCTTCAATCGAATCTCTTATGGCGGGAGGTAATCCATTGATGTACTTGGTTATCATGCGTTTAGGAGTAGAAACCAAGTGAGGAACGATCAAGCTGAGCTGCTTGAAACGAGTAGTATAAGCCAGATTATCATCACCAATCTGCTTCAAGTGCCAGAACTCTTCTTCGAGCTTCAGTTGTTCATGGGGAGGGCATAATTCAAGCATCATCAATTCTCACACCTCAGTCCATGGAAGAGCATAGGCTTCTTCATTGGAACAAATGTTTCTCTCATTTGACCACCACTCCATAGCTCTGCCTTGAAACATTCCTGTTGCACTCCTAGTCTTTAGGTCCTCTGGGCACTCGCTGTTAATGAAGGTAACCTCGATGCTGTCAAACCATTCCAGCATAGCAATCACCCCATCACTGCCTGTGAAAGGCTTAGGGTTGCAAGAGACAAAGAGTTTGTAGCTGAACTTTGTAGGTTTCTCTTTCTCTGTCTTAGAGTCAACAGAAGAGGGTGGGGTGTTCGATCCTTGGATTTGAGAGACAATCTTTGGCACAACTCGAGCGATCTGGTCGGCCGTGAAGGACATCATCTTTTTCTGAGACTTCTCCTTGGATCTCTTGAGAGTGTCGGATAGCTTACGAGAAGACATCTAAAGATCCAACAAGAGGATCGTATAAGTCTAAATCTCAAAGTCTCACATCATAGATTCACACACGATAGATTAAAGACTCAAGATTCAACAAGTTTCACATAGATTCCAATAGATTCAACACCGCAAACCCACGACCTCCGCATGGCACGTTGTACGAAGTTTGGCAACATGTCAGAAACGCTTATATATAGGAAGTACCAGCGGTGTATCCACCACGCTTCGGGCACATCGCTTCCGCCTCATAATCGGTGTCATGTTACGTGTCGCACTTGCCAAACAACACACTCATCATCATCATCAAACGCTCGTAGTTTAACCCAGTAGATTCACATAGATTTAACCCAATATATTCACGTAGATTCCAATAGATTCACATAGATTCCAATAGATTCGCACATATTCCAATAGATTCACATAGATTAGAGTTAATAACCTCATCACAAAACAACAAAATCCCACATGGCACGTGTTATGAAAGTTCAGCAACATGACGGAAGCGCTTATATATAGGAAGTACCAGCGGCGTATCCACCATGCTTCAATCATGCCACGTCCGTCTCGTCATCGGTGTCATGCTTCGTTACCCATAACATTTGATTCCATCACATCTCACATAGATTTCACATAGACTAACCAAGTAGATTCAACAACATAGATTAACCCAGTAGATTCAACAACTTCAACTCGAGTCCACAAAACTATGAACTTCACTTAGCGCATGGTATGAAGCTTCGGCAGCATGCCAAAAACACTTATATATAGGAAGTACCAGCGGCGTATCCACCATGTTCCGGACATGCCACGTCCGCCTCGTCTTCGGCGCTAGGCTACGTTTCGTATTTTTATTCTTAAAACAATACATACATACTTAGATTACACATGGATTACGCTAGAATACACATAGATTACACATAGATTCCAATAGATTCACGTAGATTACGCAAGTAGTTTCCCATAGCTTAGATTTCAACCATTTCATCACCGGTCTGCAAAGCACTAAGTTTCGCATGGCACGTGGTACGAAAGTTGGTAACATGCCTGAAACACTTATATATAAGAAGTACCAGCGGCGTATCCACCATGCTTCAGACACGTCACTTCTGTCTCATATTTCTATGCCATGTCTTGTTTAGTGTTTCACAACCACAATAACAAAATAGCTTCACATAGTATCGTAGTTGATCAAGATTCCCACATAGATTAACATCATGAACAAAGCTTCATAAATTTAGTTTGATTCTGAGATTAGAATTAGCGTTTTAGATTACGGACATACGTGCGAATTGTGTAAAAAGCCTCAAAATAAATGAAGGATCAAGTTTAAAACCAAGATATCACAAAAGATAGGCTCATAAAACATGGGATTGTTCCGGGTAGAGGAACGGTGACTAACCAAAGTGATTCGAACCCCTTTCGAATTGAGGCAACGTGTCTTGACTTACTTAGACAAATACGTCATCGATGTTAGGCCTACGATATTCGTCCTTTTGGTCATTTCACGTTCCTATTGATCGGTAATTTCGAGACTTTGGCGAGACATAAAAACCAAGAGTGGGACTAGCTATCAAGGTCTGAGTTTCACCTCTATCTTGACAACATCATACCCTAATAGTGTCGGTACTCATCAACAGATAAGACCTATTAGAATATAATAAGGAAATTTCCCATCAAGGTTCGGATGTCACTCCTGACTTGAGGGCAAATCTCGTGCTAAATACAAACACTGATTTGCAGTGTTTCAAAGTATCAAGTGTATATTGTGTCAGCCTTAGGAAAGACATGTAGGTTTAGTAGGAAGATGTGCTGCTAGGAAGCAGATACGGTAGAATGCATAAGTCTTAAAAAAACAGATAAGAGTCAAGATTCCAAGAACTATAGACTAGGGCAAGTATTCCTACTTATCCTAATTCCCTATAGTTATGGCTGTGATACCAATCTGTCACACCCCAACCGATGGCGGAAACATCGGGGTGCGACACTAAGCATTCAGATTGCTCATGAGTTTCCATAACACTAATAGTTTCAATAGTAATTACATTGATTTCATGCAAAATTGTCTAAACAACATCAATCCACGTTCACAAATCATCCAAACATCAACATAGTTTCAAAAGTTTCTAAATTAGCAAAGTGTAGTTTCTAGGCTTCATCCTAGCTTGTTTCAATAATCCTAGCATCCTGTCAGCCTGCAACATGTATTAAAATAGAGTCAGTACAAAAATGTACCGGCGAGTATACAAGTTTGAGTATATAGCATAATAGATTCAAAAGTCTCATATCCAAAATGTAAATGATAACAAAATAGTTTCAGCCATGCTAGTGTTCGCAGTCCAAGTGATAGCCCAAGTGTCCCGATGCTTTGTTGTTTTCCCAAGACTCAAGGAAAACTAGAATCCTCCTAACAATACCCCCGAGAATAATGGGGAGGTGCATCTCCTATAGCGCTACTATTGTTAAGGCAGAACTACACACTCTGGATTAAACATTCACATAGCATAAAGAATTAAGAATCAAGAATCACAAGTTTCACATACACATAGGATAGAGTTTAGATTCCAAAAGTTTCAAGTATCATGGTTTAATAGAATACATGTTGCATCCCAAAGTTTAAAACAAAAAGGGATCGAGTATACTCATAGTGATTGCTTAACAGATTAACTGTTATTGGATCAAAGGGAGCTCTTTAGGTTTAGCCTCATTAGATTAAAACAGATAAGTGTTGGAAAAAAATAACAAGATTGCGCAAGGTGTCAGATCAGTCACTGGATCGGACGGCAGTCCGATCGGATTGCCATTCGATCGGTGTGACTTAGGTGTGTGGGGGACGGATTGCCATCTGATAGGATGGTCATCCGTACGAATGGCCATCCGTACGAATGGCCATCCGTACGAATGGCCATTCGATCGAATGGTCATTCGATCCAGGTGTAGAGATTCTAGAAGATTACCAAGTGTTCAAGTTAGGTTACTTCGATTGGATGGTTATCCGATCGAACGGCAGTTCGATCGGATTGCCATTCAATCATTGAGGTTTCCAAAGTTTCAAGTTTCTTAAAAGTTTCTAAGTGTTGAAAGATTAGAAGGCACATATCACTTCGATCGGATGGCAGTTCGATCGGACGGCAGTCCGATCGGATTGCCATTCGATCTAAAGTTCCTAGGCTTCAAAGATTCAAAGTTTCAAAGTGATTAAGGTTACGAGGCAAGTGTCACCTGATTGGATGGCAGTTCGATCGGATGGCTATCCAATCGGATTGCCATTCGATCGAGTTATCCTTGTCCCATTCATAACCTTGTAAAGTTTCTAAGTTTCTGGTTTGATAGCGATGACACGGTATGTCTTGAGACAACGGTAAACACATCAACGTTCATCCGGTCTGATCGGATGGGAATCACCCCAGTCCGATCAGTCGTCTGTTCGTGACGGTGCTTATTTCGGAATCCGTACTCCGGTCATCTCTTCCGGCAACATTCCATTTCCAAGCCGACTCTAGACTAATCATCAAGTCTATAGTCCGTTTAGATCGGATCTTACCATTTTAAGTAAAGGTTTAAGAAATGATGAAGAAGACATAAGTTTTAGCAGGAAAGTCTGGATTTAGTAGAGATTTACTGCAAAAGCACCTGAAATTCCTTAGATCTGAGCTAGATCTTGAACGGAATGACATCATTCAACAGTTTGTACAAACCGCCATGATGACGTCACCCTCAAGAGCTCAAATCGCAGAGATTTCATGGTGAAAAGCGAGATTTCAAATGAGAATCTCGTAGAGAATAGTGTAGGGATCAAAGAAGTACAAGAATCTAGTGTAAAACGTATCGAAATCGCCGAGAAATGGAAGAAAAAGGGAGTGCTTGCGTCTGGTTCGAAGGAGGCTGTCACATCAGTGAGAAATGATGTGACAGCTCCTATTTATAGTGCAAGGAGAAGTTAAGGCGGTGTGTCTATGTATCGGATGGCACTTCGATCGGATGGCCCTCCGATCGGAATGCCATTCGGCCAATCCCATCCTTTCCACTTCACCGTCTTCGATTCGTTTTGTGAGTTAGATTAAGTGTTGCGTTGCGTATTATTGGGCAGTAGTATAACATAACTTGATTAACACATTAGTTTCCAAGTTTCATAGTTTTCGCCAGTGACAAGTCTCCAGTCTCTCGTTCAACAAGTCTCAAGTTTCTCGAGTCTCAAGAGTCAAGCACCAAAGTATCAAGAGTCAAGGATCTAGATTCCAAGTATCAAGAATCATAGTTTCCAAGTATCAAGTATCAAGAATCATAGTTTCCAAGCATCAAATATCAATAATCATAGTTGTTATGGGTGAAATTCTGAGCCCATATCCTGGATAATATCTTAAATTATATCTTGATAAGTGTTCATGCCCGGGATGCTGACTCAGGATATTGGTAACGTCCTGACATGGTATCCTGAGGATCACTAACGGATTATGTGTAGGAGTACGAGTCCAAGCTTGCAACGTTCATGAAGACCTTTTCCCCTGAAGACTCGGTCCAAGTTGTTCGAAGAAAGACGTTGAAGCCGCTTTACTTGGTCTCCAACGTTAATTAAAGAATATTCGATGGCATCCCCCATTTATAGGAGATTTGGTTTTCATTTCTTAGCTATAAATAGACGGATATATCAGATCGAATAGGACACAACACTCAATGCTCTCAAACACTACTACTCTCTCGCAACTCTCACTTTCTGAAAAAGCATTGTAACACTTAGCGATCTGATCAATATCCTGCACTGTATCCTGACATTTGAAGTAATAAGAAGAACAAGGCAGCTGCGATTGTCAGCTCCCGAGGTTTTGTGCCGGCGATCTAGATTGATCAAGGGCTTTCCTCGTATATCTCGTGTCACCCCTTTACTTTCTTCTCATTGTTTGATTATAGATATAGCTCGATATCCTGAGCTATATCCTTAAACTGTTTTTGTAAACAACCAATTCAGCATATTTACAACACACATTCTTAGCACACTACCTCACTTAACTAATTTGATCACTAAATTGCTTAGGTAATTTTTGACCAAAACAATTTGGCGCCCACCGTGGGGCAAGTGGTGCTATTTCTATTAAAAGCTTTTGCAAAATCATTACTTGGTTTTCTATTTTCAAAATTTTTTGCCACATTATTTTCAATGGCTTCGAAATCAAACATGAGCTCTTCCACCGTGTCTGCTACAACCTCTGCAACAATTGGTTCGGTGCTTCCTCCACCTCCTCCAAGGATGCAAGCCTCCTCACAGCCTCGGGATATTATACCTACTTGGAGTGTTCAGGGATCTGCTCCTGTTTCAGCTTCTAATGATGAAATTCTAACTTTATTTGGTAATATACAGGAACAGATGAAGCAACAGCAGGAGACCAACCAAATGCTAATGAGAGAGATACGACTCTTGAAATCCAGCTCAAGCAGGCCCGCTGAGGATACTGTCACCCCCTTGCAACCCAGGGCTTTGAACTTCAGTTCTGCAGTATATACTGAGGATAACATGGGGAATATTATACCTAGCCATTCCCAAAGTCATATTCCTGAGATACCCTCTTCGGTTAGGGTGTCAACTGTGAGAAGTTCAGGATATGCTTCAGGATATGGCCAGAATCCTCAGACTGGTAACGTATCTAATAATAATAATCATACTCTTGCTACTAATGGTATTGGGTATGGGTATGACATCATTACTTTCCAAGGAGCTTCAAACGTTGAAGGACATGATATCTAGTGTACCTGGAGTAGTCCAGCCAATCCCAAAAGTATCCCAGGATAGCCACAAGATATCTCGATTTGCAATCCTATCTGTGATGCTGAAATCCCAAAAAGATTTCAAACCCCCAACATGAAGCTCTATGACGGAACTACGGATCCTGAGGAGCATATTGCCCAGTATAGGGAAAGGATGGAGGTCAACCCTATCCCTCCAGATCTCAAGGAAGCATGCTTATTCAAGGGTTTTGGTTCTACCTTAAAAGGATCAGCCTTAAAATGGCTCTTAAACTTTCCTCCTCAGTCAATTACATCATTTGCTCACTTAGTCAATTTATTTAATAGTCAATTTTCTTGCAGTCGGAGTTTTGAAAAACTAACAAGTGATCTCTACAGGATAACTCAAGGACCTCAGGAATCTTTAAGAGATTATGTGAACAAGTTTAGCCGGGAATCCTTAGACATTCCACATCTTGATGTTGCAACAGCTGTGCAGGCTTTCAAGATGGGGTTGCAAAAAGATTCTCAATTTTACCAGGATCTTGTAACGAACCCATGCAGGAACCTGGATGAATCTCGGAATAGGGCTTTAAGATATATTCGACTGGAGGCTTTAAGAGATGCTGAATTCATCCACAACCTATGAGTCAACCAACAGGAAATCAGAATCCTCATACAAACCATATCGCTCCAAGCCATACGGCAGAAATGACAGCAAGAAAGTGAATGTTGTTGAAGACGAGGATCCTGAATTATCTGAATATTATTTTTCTGTTAACATACCAGAACTGATGTATGCTATGCAGGGTTTAGGAGACAAAGCTAGGTGGCCCCGGAAAAATCAACAAAAAGCTGATTGGAAGGATAAGTCCAAATGATGTGCCTTCCATGAAGATTTCGGACATGTTACCGAGGATTGTATTGCTCTGAGGAAAGAAATAAGCTATCTCCTGAGCAAGGGATATCTGAAGGATCTCTTGGGAAGAAAGAAGAATAAGGGTCAGGATACTGAGAAGGATCCTGAACGAGCGGCATCACCTCCTGCGGATGCAAAGATAATTAACTTTATTTCAGGAGGATCCGACATTTGTGGGACTTCATATTCTACGGCCAAGAGACATTCAAAGGAGGCTAAGGATGAAAGAGGAGAAAAGCCAACCAGGATGACGACCCTCACGACTGATAAAGTGATCACCTTCGACAGTGATGACAGGGATACTGTCCAGGATCCTCACCATGATGCTCTGGTAATAACGTTATATGTGGCTAACCATTTTGTACGCAGGATACTGGTGGATAATGGCAGATCTGTCAACATAATTCAACTAGAGACGTTAAAGAGGATAAATGTATCTCCAATGGATATCACTTCAAAGTCCACTGTACTTGTTGGGTTCACTGGAGAGGCTAGGAACACAGTGGGGGAGATAAAGTTACTAGTATATGTTGAAGGAGTCAACTCAATGCAACGCTTTTGTGTGATGGACTCCCTATCCTGCTAAAATATCATATTGGGTAGGCCGTGGATCCATGATATGAAAGCTGTGCCGTCAACCTATCATCAATGCATCAAGATCCCTACACCTTGGGGGTTGTCAAAGTGGATAGTGATCAGCAAGAAGCAAAGGATTGTTACTCATCCTCGATGAAATCCGAAACGAAGCCTAATGCAGCATAGCAATTAAAGATGCAGGCCCAGGATATCGTGGAAGCTTCAAAGTAGGATGTAAAGAAAATTATGCTGGATCAGGATAATCCAGATATCTTGATGCTCGTGGGAACCAATATCCCTCCGGTTATTGAAGATCAATTGACTAACTTTTTGAAATGCAGGATGTCAACATTCGCGTGGAAGCACGAGGATATGACAGGCATTTCCAAGGATATTATAACTCATAAACTCAGTATTGACAGGTCATTCAAGCCTGTCCAACAAAAGAGAAGGAAGTTTGCTCCGGAGCAAAATATGATTATTCAGGAAGAAGTAGAGAGGTTATTAAAATCCAAAATGATCAGAGAGGTCGAGTTTCCAAGATGGCTAGCGAATGTAGTTGTGGTGCAGAAGAAAAATGGGAAATGGAGAGTTTGTGTAGATTACATAGACTGGAATAAAGCTTATCCCAAAGACCCATTTCCCCTTCCTAATATTGACTCAATGGTGGATGCTACTGCCGGCCATGAGATGTTAACCTTCATGGATGCATCCTCAGGATTCCAGCAGATCCAAATGGAACCTTCAGACCAGGAGGATACTGCTTTCATGACACCAACAGGTATTTATTGTTATACTGCTATGCCCTTTGGTTTGAAAAATGCAGGTGCAACGTATCAAAGATTGGTGAACATGATGTTCAAAGACAAGCTGGGGGACACAATGGAGGTGTACATCGATGACATGGTAGTAAAATCTAGGAAGGTTGAGGATCACCTCCAGGATATTAAGGGAGCATTTGATATCCTGGATCAATAAAACATGAAGCTGAATCCTGCCAAGTGCAGTTTTGGAGTGGGGGCGGGAAAGTTTTTAGGATATATGGTGACTAAAAGAGGGATAGAAGCGAGCCCAGAACAGATCAAAGCCATCTTGGATATCAAGTCACCTTCCAACATGAAATACGTACAAAGACTGACAGGGCGAGTAGCAGCATTAAACAGATTTATCTCGGGATCCTTGGAAAAATGCAAGGAATTTTATGATATCCTGAAGAAGAATAAGAAGTTCGAATGGGGGGAGAAGCATGAAGCAGCCTTGCAGGATTTGAAGCAGTATCTTTCAACCGCACCTCTATTGATGAAGCCTGAGGATGGTGAACCGTTATCCTTGTATCTTGCAGTATCAGGGAGTGCAGTAAGTGCTGTCCTTGTAAAGGATCATGAAGGTCAGCAGTATCCTGTCTATTATGTTAGTAAAAGTTTATTAGATGCTGAAACTAGATATTCTCATTTAGAAAAGCTAATATTAGCCCTAGTTATGGCATCAACAAAGCTTAGACATTACTTTGAAACACATAGGATCCATGTTAAAACCAATTATCCTGTTAAAAATGTGCTTAGGAAACCTGAGATGTCAGGTAGAATGGATAAGTGGTCAGTAAAGTTAAGTGCCTTTGATCTAGTATATGAACCTAGAAATGCCATAAAGTCTCGGGCTCTAGCTGACTTTGTGGCTGATTTCAGTAGCGATATTCAAAATGAAGTAGACTTAGAAGTTCAACAACTAGGAGAAACCTCAGAATCCTGGACATTATATACTGATGGTGCATCTAATGTTAGAGGTGTAGGACTGGGTATACTACTAAAATCGCCACAGGGGGACATATAACCCCAGGCTGTTAGATGTGAATTTCCTGCCACTAATAATGAAGCAGAATATGAAGCCTTAATTGCAGGATTAGAATTGGCTAAAAGCATGAATGTTAAGAGTTTGCAAGTGTATGTTGATTCCTTGTTAATTACTAATCATTTTAATGGATCCTATGCAGTTAAAGGTGAGAAGTTAATCGAGTATCTCGAAATTCTCAAAAAATTAGCCGGATATTTTGATGTTTTTACACTTGAACAGGTACCAAGAGAGGATAATGCTGAAGCCGATGCCTTGGCAAATCTAGGATCATCAGTCAAGGATACTGGAGGGAACCCAAATACCAATACTTCACATCCTATATCCTGTAGTGGATCTTTACAAATCTCAGGATAAGGAGGTAACAAGTATTCAAGATCCTGGTCATGATCCTGATGAGGATCCTAAGTCCTGGACGGCTCCATTCATAAGATATCTCAAGGAAGGACACATCCCTAAGGATGAGAATCCTAAGTCCTTTAAAATGAAGGTATCACGATACACTATTATAAATAATGTTTTGTATAAGAAATCTTTTGCAGGACCATACCTGAGATGCTTGGAGGATCCCGAAACTAAAGAAGTGCTTCAAGATATACACGAAGGGGATTGTGGTAACCATACTAGGAGCAAGTCATTATTCTCAAAAGTATTAAGAACATGATACTATTGGCCGACAATGAGGAAAGATGCTGCAGAATATGCTCGAAGATGTGATGCATGTCAATGGCATAGTAATATATTACATCAGCCAGCTGAACCACTATATCCTATAGTTTCCCCTTGGCCATTCATGAAGTGGGGGATGGACATAGTAGGGAAATTGCCGAAAGCTACAGGAGGAAAAGTCTTTATGCTGGCAATGACTGATTATTTCTCTAAATGGGTTGAAGCCGAAGCATTTGTTCAAGTTAGAGACCAAGAAGTAGTATCCTTCATAAAAAGGAATATCCTGACCAGGTTTGGAGTACCAGCCGAGATAATTTTTGACAATGGTTCTCAGTTTATAAGTAAGAGGACTACTGACTTTTGCAAGAGTTGGGGAATCAAAATGATTACGTCTACTCCAGTACATCCTCAAACAAATGGACAAGCAGAATCCTCGAACAAGATAATTGTCAACAACCTGAAGAAGAGACTAGGAGCTAAGAAACGAATATGGGCAGAAGAACTACCCTTTGTTTTGTGGGCTGATAGAACAACAATAAAGAGTGCAACTGGCCAAACTCCATTCTCCTTAGAATTTGGAGCAGAAGCAGTGATCCCAACAGAAATGGTGATATCAACAGCAAGATCTGATCTCCGGGATCCTGAGCAGAATCCTGAAGCCTTGTGCCAAGAATTGGATACTGTGGATGAAGCAAGAGATGCAGCAAAGCTAAGGATGGCAGCATATCAATAGAGGATATCCAGAGCATATAACAAGAATATAAGGACTAGAAGGTTTCAAGTTGGGGATTGGGTGTTAAGAAAGGCTTTTTAGAATACTACTAATCCTGCCGATGGAAAGTTGGCTCCGAAGTGGGAAGGACCATATGAGGTTGAATCAGAATCAGGGAAATGAGCATACCGACTCAAGAGTATGGAAGGGGATATGCTACCAAGATCCTGGAATGCAATACACTTAAAGCTCTATTTCAAGTGAGTTTAGAATTTAATTTCTAACTCAGGATGGTATGAATTCTATCTCTTTTAATATGTTTGATATTATTTATTCTTTTAAACCCAATACTGACTTAAGCATCGGAGGGGTGTTAGCCAGGCTAACACCTACCTTAGTTTACAGTTGTTTTGCAGTATATGCCTCAGGATATAACTCCAGGATACACACTCGGGATATTTCGAAAGATTAGAGGATTGGCCCCCTCTCTCATGTTTAAGGGATACTGATCCCTTCACAGGTTTTAAGGTATTCACCTTTCTTACGAATTGGGTTTAAACACCCCGCCTGGAGCGCAAGCTATCCAGGGATAGTTCAAGGTAACGGGACCAGTTCATGTAAAAGTGACTGACAATTTCGTTATTGTTGGCTATATCCTGGATCCTCAAGGTATATGAGGATTGATCACCCTCTCTCACGAAAGGGTATTTTCATACTCTCTAAGGTTTAAAGGTTTTCACTTTTCTAAGTCTTGGAGTTAATTCACTCCCGCCTGTAGCGTATGAAAATAAGGGTTTATCCCTAGGATATTAAGGATGTATCCCCAGGATATTAAGGGTTTATCCCCTGGATATTCAGGCTTTATCTACAGAAAAAACTAAAGTATGACTATGTTTGCATTCCTAAGTCTTCAAAAATGCTGAACACAAGGGACATACACCATACAATTCAAAGGATGGGTTCAAGTTTCTAAATGTGCATTGGGGACATTCCTAAGATGGAAGATTGGAATCGACCCTCTAAGAGTCTTTGGTATGATCTCACCTTTTTATTTTATTTTACTTAAGTTTTCTAAGTTATGTGGCAGTTCCTGACCAGGATATCTTTCAGGATACTCTTAGCATATGTTCCCAAAATGTTCCCAAGAATGTTCAAAGAAAATTATTTTCAGAATAAAATTTATAACAACAAAGATAAGGTCAAAGGAGAGTTATATTATTAACGTGGCAAAAGTTTGTGCTTTTGGTTTCATCTCAAACTGAGATCCATCCACCAAAAGCACAATAAGTTCATAGTTATATTTACATAACAGTTGAAGGTTTCATCTCAAACCGAGACCCATCCACCTCAAATTGGTATATTGTTCAAAACGCATGCAGGAAATATAAATTGTTCAAGTGTAGGAAAAGTAAAATGTAGGAAAAGTAAATTGTTTTAGGGCTACAAACCAACATTCAAATTAAAAAAAAGTGGGCTTCGGCCTAGGCATAAACGTCCATCATCGCGCACTTGAATGCCCTCATACAGCGGCATCTTCACCAGCCTTCTCCGTCTTCTCAGCCTTGGCATCCTGAGCAGCATCATCTCCTGCATCTTCACCAGCATCCGTCCCAGCATCCTTCTTTTCTCCAGCCTTGTCCACCACCTCTGCTGACTTAGAGGATTTACCAGCCCCAGCAGGATACGGCACAACTTTGCCTCCAAGCTCCTTCAGCTTTGCCACCCAGGAATCAACCGGCCAGGATGGGCACTTCAGTCCTGTCTCCTTGGCCTCGTAAGCCATCTTGATGCGAGCTTGTAGTAAAGAGACAACAGCTGAATTTTTGATCCCTTCCCAGAAGGAGACCATGGCCTGTTCATGCTCCACTTGGACGGCTGCCAGCTTTATTTCAGCATCCTGAGTGACCTTCTTCAGCTTATCCTCATAGTGCTGGCTCTTGACTTCAGTAATGGTGCCCTGATCAGCAACAGTGGTCTCAAGCTGATTGATCCTGGCTTCTTGAAAATTGGCTGTGCTGCAGGCATCAGTGTAGAGATGGAGCAGATGCTGGAGACCCTGCAAGTCAAAATTCAAGTATAAGTTAAAAACTGGCTAACCAGGATATTTTGTTAGGATATATATGCAGGATATGGTACCAGGATATTACCTTGTTAAGGAAGGACGTCATTGGCTCTAAGGAGTCACTAAAGCTGAGTTCTTCATAAGAGAATCCTTCAGAGCCTGGAGTGCTGACCTCGGAACCTTTCCTCTTCTTGGCGGTGGAAGCGCGAGTTCTCGGGTTGGGCTTAGGAGCCGGGAGCGGTTTGGAGCTGGTAGTGGCAGGAGTTTCCTTCTTGACGTTGACTGGAGTGGGGTAACTATCAAGCTCTTCAAGGTCCAAGAGGATTGGAACTTTGCTGGAGTCTACATACAGGGAGTAAAATTCTTTCCTAAACATATCAAATAAAAACATGTATGCAGGATATTGTGTAGGATCCTTACCAGACATGTTTGAACTGGAGAGTGGACTTGGAGATGGTGGAAACGGATTGAAACTTCTTTCAGCCTCTGGGAGGAGTCTGATGGCCTCGATTCTCTTCTGTTAGTCGGCTAAGGGAGGTGCAAGCTTTCTGAAGTCGGCTGTGTACAAGAAAATAAAAAAGTTAGTTCAAGATATGAAACAGGATATAAGACAGGATCATCCTAAAACCCTAAATCCTACCCTTTCTCAACCACTACACCGGATAATCCGTTCCACCAGGGATTGAGTCTCTTTTTACAAAGAAAAATTTGGATTTCCATTCCTCCTCATTCCTGGTGGCACGAAGTATCAGTGGATCGCCGGAGGTAGAATAGAACAAGAATCGGCAAGAACCATGGCATCTAAGCCGATATGCTAAGGGAAGGTCATGAATTGAAAGATCAGGGATATGGTTGTTCTTGATTTGATCAAGAACAAGCAAGATTCGCCAAAGCATCGGCATTGTTTGACTGAAACAGATTTTTTTAATGTTAAAGAACTCGGTGATGAAATCAGGAAACGGAAATTGCAACCCTGGGGTAAAGGGAAAAGCATTAAAACACAACCACTCATCGGAAACCATGTTCGACCGGATTTCCCGATCAAACGGCCGGAACACCGTCCCTTTCGGGAAGATGCCGAAAGTTTTAAGAGCCGATAAGTGAGCGCTATCAAAGGAGCATATTTCTTTCTCCGGATCTTGGAGAATATTCTGGTGGATAAATGAAGGAGTGGAGTCACCGTAGCTGGATCTGGTTTGCCTCGCCATATAGTTGCCGGAATATTGGGCAGAATAAGGAGAAAGAAGATGGAAGTGAGAGAGAAGATTTTACCTTTTTCTCTTCGGTGAGGGTTAAATGAGGATGAGGATGAGAAGTTATAGGGAAGTAATGAGTAATTATAGGCTGCACGGTTACAAGTAGTCACATCAAGGTCTTATCTCTTAATTGCCTCGTTTACCGTGAAAAAAATGTAACCGTTAGGGCTCAAAAACCTTAACGGTAACATTTTTTTGGGACAATTGTTATGGGTGAAATTCTGAGCCCATATCCTGGATAATATCTTAAATTATATCTTGATAAATGTTCATGCTCGGGATGCTGACTCAGGATATTGGTAACGTCCTGACATGGTATCCTGAGGATCACTAACGGATTATGTGTAGGAGTACGAGTCCAAGCTTGCAACGTTCATGAATACCTTTTCCCCTGAAGACTCGGTCCAAGTTGTTCGAAGAAAGACGTTGAAGCCGCTTTACTTGGTCTCCAATGTTAACTAAAGAATATTCGACGGCATCCCCCATTTATAGGAGATTTTGTTTTCATTTCTTAGCTATAAATAGACGGATATATCAGATCGAATAGGACACAACACTCACTGCTCTCAAACACTACTACTCTCTCGCAACTCTCACATTCTGAAAAAGCACTGTAACACTTAGCGATCTGATCAATATCCTGCACTGTATCCTGACATTTGAAGTAATAAAAAGAACAAGGCAGCTGCGATTGTCAGCTCCCGAGGTTTTGTGTCGGTGATCTAGATTGATCAAGGGCTTTCCTCGTATATCTCATGTCACCCCTTTACTTTTTGCTCATTGTTTGATTATAGATATAGCTCGATATCCTGAGCTATATCCTTAAACTGTTTTTGCAAACAACCAATTCAGCATATTTACAACACACATTCTTAGCACACTACCTCACTTAACTAATTTGATCACTAAATTGCTTAGGTAATTTTTAACCAAAACAATAGTGTTAAATATCAAGAGTCAAGATTCAAGTATCAAGAGTCTAGTATTAAAAAAAAAAAAAAAAAAAAAGGATATGTGCAGGGTATCCCTAACCCCGGGAGCGTGCTCCCCAGCTTGCAACCCGGCAATGCGCCCTGACGGTAAATCATCCTCTAAATCAACTTGCTCGGGATCGAACCCAAGACCTTCCACGTATGGGAGGCCACAAGAGACCTCAACGAGGTGGCCGGTGGCCAACTGGGCTAGCCAGTTGGTAAGAATCAAGTATCATAGCATAAGATTCACCAATTAACAAAAGTATCAAGAATCACATAGTTTAGGGACTAAAAGTGTCAAATAGATAAAAGTCTAGGGACACATGCGTTACAATTGATTTGTTTTTTATTCATCTTTGGCGGCTGCTGATTGGTGCGATGATAAATTTCTTTCTTGTAGTAGCCGTCATGAAAAGGATTCACACTTTCACCAACTCCCTGATTCGAGCACTCTCTCTTGAAGTGTCCTTTCTGTTTGCATCTGAAGCACGTAACCTTGGATTTGTTAAATCCTAGTTTCATGTTTGGACTTTCAAGACATTGCCTTCCAGTAATCTCCATGAACCTTTAAGCCCTCCGGTTACACTCGCCATACACCATCTGATATCGACGAGCTCCATCTCTTCTGGATCGACTCGTAGTCTTCCTTCGACATGTTCGGGTTTCCAATTCTACCCGCCACCAGACTTCTGTATGATTCCAGAATCGATGCTAAAAAGCTCATTTGCTGCCTTGCTGAATCAACATTCATATTTGGAGAATCTTTCAAATTCAGTGCAATATTGCATTGAACCAGATTCGTATTAGATCTATCTAATGCAGAGGATGAATGATAACCAGAATCATAGTTCGGCAACCTGCCTTTTGATGAATCACTGGAGTTCTCTGCGCTAAAAGTTGTACCAATCTTTGACGTTTGATTGTTCAACATGCTTCCTCGGTAATACAAATTTACATTCTACTGATAATTTGAACTGGTCATTTTGTTTTGCTTTTTCAATTCCAGTGCATGGACTTCAAGTTTTTCAATCAAACTGTCTAAAGTGATCTCGTCAAACTTTGCATCATTTTTAGAATCATGGCAAAGGTTTGCAAATCATCTATATGAGATAATGCCTCAATCAGTTTGTTGATGATCTCTTCTCTGTCCTTTTTGATGCCAAACCTTTCTAGTTCAATTTTCAAATGACAGAAACGTTCTATCATTTGTCGGACAGTCTCTCATTTCATGTAGCTGAACAGGCCAAATTCTTTCTTTAGTAACGATATCTTGGTTTTCTTTATCTCTTTTCCACCTTCAGCCTTCACTTTCAGCGCCTCCCTCATGGATTTTGATGTTTCTTCATGTTGTAGCAAACAAAGAATCTTCCCTAACCGATTGTTTTAACAGTGCGATCATTCTTTGTTCGTTAGAGAACTCTATTTTATCAACATCTTTGTATGATTTAAGTGGTATTATTTCATTTTTCTCATTAGTTGGTTTTTCATATCCAAAGTGTAACATAGACCAACAATCATAAGCATATGCTTTCACCCAAATCTCAAACCTATCTTCCATCAGTTATAATCGTCTATGTTCATTAGTTTGGGTGGTTTTTGATGATTTCCATACACATTATCATATTTCAAACTTTTCGAAATAGCATTCGATATGTTCTTTGATGTGGGTGTCGTATCGGATGTGAAAGCATTGTAGTACTCATTATAAAACTCCTCTTCCATGATATTTGAATCCTTGATTATCACCTACAAACAAATTAAGCAAACACTTAACCAATTTTGACAATCAAACAATAAGAACACTTTGGCACTTGATCCGTGCTGATGGACACAAGCTGATCTGTGCGGATGTGAGATTCTAGATCGGTGAACACACAAACACTAGATTCACACAAGTATATAATTTTGATTCATGCGGATCAACTGATTGTTGATTCGTACGAATGCGTAACCCTTAAATCTGACTTTAATCTGACCAAATGAAGTTGATTCGTGAATAAATTCACTAGATCCGTGCAAATCAAAAAATCCTTGATCCGTGCAAGGTTATGAAACACATCTGCGTGAATTTTCAGCTTTGAGTTTCATGTTTTTTCAAAAATTGTTAAGGATTTAGCTTGAATTTAGATCTAAAACTTTCAAGGGTTGTTTAAACACTGATTTCGCACATCTTGTTCAAAAATCAG
Source organism: Helianthus tuberosus (assembly GCA_030545235.1). NCBI lineage: Eukaryota > Viridiplantae > Streptophyta > Magnoliopsida > Asterales > Asteraceae > Helianthus > Helianthus tuberosus. The sequence goes on from JARYGA010017663.1 coordinate 36,362, forward strand.
CCGTTTTTAACCATGAATTCGACGTGAATCTGAGTTTTAAACTTGAAAAAGAATGAGTAGAAGAAGAATGAGTAAAATGTGATGAAATCAGCTCTGGTTTGGATGAATTCAGCTTGTTTCTTGAATCTTCAGTCCTTGCAATCAATCTCCTGCTCTGATACCACTTGAACGTGTGTGTTAGGATCGATTCCATAGCACTTGAATGCTACGTTGATTGCGTAGATCTCGTATCTTGTGTGGAATCCAAGTAAGAGAGTGGATTGAACAAGAACAAGTAATTATAAGTTGTTTTCTATTGATTGATGATCAATACAAGACAATGAAAATAAACTGACAGAGTTTCCCCACTCTTGTCAACAAAGTTCCAAATGAAACAAGACAACATCACTCCTATATATAGGGTTAGTACATTCGCGTATACCTATCTACGGACCTGTGCATCTATACTTGCGGATCAACAAGTGCGGATGAGCAAAGTCCATCCGTGCGAACCTATAACTGTGGATGTGCAGACTTAATAAACCCTAATTCGGCGCAAAGCTTGATTGGTGCGGACTTGGAAGTGCGCTGGTCCGTGCAGATGTATATTGTCTTCTATGATTATACTTTCTAGCACCTTGTCTTGTCTCATTTGATCAGCTACTATACGTGATTGGCGGAAGCGATAGATGTATGCACTCACAGTTTGTGTGTCTCAGAATGTAAAAACCTCTAGGATGGGACGGAACCCGAAAGAAAAATCAACCAATTGCACTAGTTCCACCAGAACCAGGATTCGAGAACGTAATGGATTGGCTATCAAGAAGCAAGATCAATTATGTGGTTGAAGCAAATCCAGTGATCTATAACATTAAGACAATAGAAAAAGTGAAGACAATTAGTGCTACCGTTAGAAACAAGCCGGTGTTCGTCACAGAAGAACGTATAAGACATGTGATGAGTCTTGGAGATAACCCAATAGACCCTTTGAGAATGAAAAAGGAGGGTATTTTAGAAGGATTCAAGGGATTGAATTACGTTGGAGACTTCAAAGGAAGAAATGAAATCAAGAAAAAACGGGCTGACTAGAGATTGGAGATACATTCTTCATGTATTTTGTTTGAGCCTTTCTCATCGAAAGGGAGGTTACGATGGTTTAAACCTGGAGTGCTCCACGCCAATGCTAAAGTTGTGCATAAATGAAACATTCATTATATCCAGGTTAATATTTTACAGCATGATCGACAACATCGAAAAGACAACATGGGCCATGTATCCAAGATTCGTGCAGCTGCTCATAAATGATCAACATCCAAAGCTTCCAAGTGGCAGAAACATATACAAATTCTGACCCCCAACAAGAAGACAATCTACTGTGCTGATGACAAAAGAATGGGTTATGTTGCATTGAAGGATGTATAGAAAAGAAAGATATCCAATAGTTCTCGAAGCATACAAGAAGTACAAAGAAGGTGTAAGGGAAGCTAAAGCTAAACGAAGGGATGCCGAGCAAGATGATGAAGCAGATCCGTAATCATCTACTAAATGTAAAGACAAAGGGAAGAAAATTGTTGAATAGGGGGATCCAAGAAAAGCAAAAAGACTCACCGGAACCCCAGGAGAATTATAGGAGAAAGTATAAGAGCCGGCTCAACTCCCGAGGAAATTGAAAGAATGCAGAACTTGGAAGCAGTGACAGAAGTAGATAAAAGAGAGAGAGGTGTATGAAAAGAAGAGAGATGGCCGAATCCGAAACACCCGTTGTGGTGACAGAAGAAGAATAGATGAACATCTTTGTTGAAAATTTGCTTATCGTACTTAAAGAGTCCACTTCGGTCAAATCACCGGCTTGCAAGAAAAGAAAACCTGACAAAGGTTCCTCAAAAGAAGCTGAACCTGAACCTACTCCCTCGGCTCACCATCCTCTGCCTCCTCGGAGAAGACCTCGACTATTTCAGGAGCTATTCAATAATTTATCCAAAGAAATTGGGTCTTATCCTGCTAAGGAGTTTTGTCTATTAAAGAACCAGGTCAACGATACAAACATGTTAAAAGAAAAGTTCAAAGAATTGAAGAAGAAAAACAGAGAACTACATGGTTGTGTGGCTGAATAAACCAAATTCTTGAGATTTCAAAACTCAGGAATGCTGAAAATGTATGAGATGTTAAAGGAACTGTATGTAGCAGTAAATCTTGATCCAAAATAGAACACTGAAGACTTATTCAATATTGATAAGTTCAAGAAAGAGGAGGAAAAGCAGAAAGCTGAGGAAGCCGAGAATAAAAAGAGGAGACTCGAAGTAGCAACGGATGAAGAAGAAGAAGGCAGAGATAGTGAAGAAGAAGAAGGTGGAGACAGTGAAGAAGAGGAGATCGATAGAGATGAAATGCCCTCCAAGTTTGTTGAATGGGGGCTCGAGGATGGAGTGATATATGAAACCGATGGAGGTGAAGAAGTATCCATGGAACATCCAGAATGGTTCAAGAAGGAACATGAAAAACTTCCAAATTTTTATCAAGTGGTAACGGTTGAAAAGACTGGCGTTACTGATAGAATCATCGGATGGAAATACTGTGATTTGAAAGGGATGTTCATTGTGAAGAGAAAATGCGAGGCAATTCAATAATTCAGAACAGGTCATGATGTGCAGTCATTGCCAACATGGGATGCTCGCGAGTTGGGAAAGCTAGAGATGATAAATCCAACCAACACCAGCGTTGGAGCAGATTTTGAAAGACTTATTCTACGAGAATGTTTGAGAGGCTTCTCACTCTTCAAGCCTAGACAACCAAGACAAAGAGTCTAAAAAACAACAATGTATCCAACCACAGGGAAAGGAAAGGTGACTTGGGTTATCGATCCAGCAAATGTAGTCACCTAAGTAAAGATACCTCTAGAGTAGGCTGTTACGCTTACGAACTTCAAAACGTGGTTTTATGATGGAAAAACTGGTGAAGTTGTGATCAGATCAAATGACAATGAAGACATCAGAATCTTTGATCCGATAGATGTATTTGTGTTTTGCTTATCCGACCTGAACATACTCTACGGGCATAAAATACATGTAGGAGCTGGAAATGAATACCTTGAAGAAGGGATGTTATTTCAGAGATCCGTAGAGAGCTCATGAGAGAAGGAAAGTGATGATGGAAATCATATACCGTGTTGAAGAACAAATGGAGCTTGACAAAGAAACAAAGAAGAAAGAAGCTGCCTAATCTGCTGCTTCTCAATTTCAAGCATCTGCTCCAACAGAAAAGGATCTATCCTCTGAATCAGAAATTCAAGAAGTACATCCTCCAACTTCATCCACATATGAAGTCACAAAAGAGAACCTGCAACAAACTTGTGAAGCTATTGATACTCAAGCCCTAACAACAAAAGATGCTAAAGACTCCTCAACTAGCCCCAAGATTTAAGACAGGGAATGAAGACTCTCAAATACGCAACGGTCTAGGGGGATATTGTTAGAACTTTTGAGACAGTTGGTATTCGAGTTTAATAGTTTAAGGCCTTTTTGTAATAGTCTAAGAGTTAAAAGGGTGAAGTTGTAAAGAATACTAGGGTTTTGTAAAGCCAAGACGACGTAATTAACTACCCTGCGTATTTATAAATATGCAAGGTAGCCGACATATATATATGGATCACCACATCCTAGCCATTCCAAGTTTCTTGGACCAGTTGTGTGTTTATTGTGTATTCTCTAGATTGTTCTTGTGTTTTGTGCATCAAATCTTTATATGTAGGCTCTTGATTCGTGATAAACATTATGGGATTCCAAATCAACATTGGTTGATTCACACACATCATCAAGATTCTTCAGTTTCTACTTTGGTTTTCTTACTTTCATCACTCAAACACCTAATCAATAGGTGTTTGTGTGTTTATCAATCACCAACATACTGATTTTGGGATTCACACTATCGATTAAGTATTTGGGATACATTATTTTTGAAAAATGATGTCTTATATTCAATTAACAAAAGACCAAATCTCAAATGGGTTTCACATTTCACAGATTCAAAGTTTCAAACTATTGTTATCCATGTCACACCCTGACCCTTGTGTTAACAGTTCTACTTTCAACCGCTGGAATGTTCATGTTTCTCTTGTTAAACTTGGTTGGGTTTTGCTTTTAAACATAGGACTAGATGAACCAGTTTTAGATAAAAGGGTAACAATAATGCGAAAACCAAGGGAGCCGGGGTCAAACCCGTGACCTCCCCGGTCTCTGTATTCAGCAACATAATCTCAAACCACTTCACTGAGTTCTTGTGTTGTGATATTTTAGAAGCATTAATTCATTTATAATAAAACTGCAAATTATCTTCTTCTTCTTCATACAAAAACTTATTAGCTTGAACAGAACCTTGTCCCTCCTTTATCAAAATCAACATTCTAAAGCTAATGTTTATTGAAAACCATTTGGTGGTTTCGATCTTTGTTCAAAATGAAAACGAATGTTTTATTTAAATATTTATCATTGGTTCAATGTGATTGGTGGCTTGGATCCTGGTACGTCACACGTCCCGCGGTGTTCCCGCATGTGGTATTTTGGGGGTGTGACAGTTTGGTATCAGAGCTACTGGTTATAGTGAACTAGGTTTTAAAACGTTTTTATAAAACCAGACTATAACCGAACAACTTCGAAACATCGAACATAAAACTCAGCTCCAGATTGCAAGGTCCGTCTTCTGTTTACTTTATGCATTACTTGCTTAGTAGTTACACGCACATGACTTGCATGAAACAACATATTTGATACCTCGATATGACTACTGTGCTGCATGTTTTAGTGGAGCTAGATAGTGTGGCACTACACTTCGACTTTTGTGATTATCGATCTTGTAATGCTTTTAGTTGTATTATTTGAATGTGGGGCAAACTTTTAGCGCAAGTTAAGGGCACTGAGATGAGCATGCAGATTGCCTTATTATTATGGGTGCACACATAATAATAACGTGAGGTGCATGTAAGTCCCAGTGAGGCTTAACGAGTGTGAGAAGGGTTCTGCCCTATTGTGTGTAAACTTGGTAGTTTGTAGATTTCAACGTGAGACTTGACTCTTACCTCATCTCGACTCCTAAATTTGTTCCCTCTCCTTATATAGAATCATGAGTGGACGAGGTCATGGACGTGGTCACATCGCGATGACCCAAGCTGAGCTAACAAACTTAATCAACACACGTGTGGCTGAGGCTTGGGCAGCCTACCAAGCTGGTACGAAATGTGCCAAATACTCTTTAATCTTGTGTCGCGTACACAACTCTTACCCCTGTGTTGTATTTTCTTTCGTCCATTAGGTCAGCTAGCGCATCAGAACAATCCACCTGCCTGCACATTCAAGACATTCATGGATTGTAAGCCACAGACGTTCAGTGGGACTGAAGGGGTTGTGGGGTTACTGCGTTGGTTTGAGAAGGCTGAATCAGTGTTTGCTTTGTGTAACTGTCCCGTGGGGGACCAGATGAAGTATGCTACTGGCACTTTGGAGGATGGTGCCTTAACTTGGTGGAATGCCCAGGTGCAAATGTTGGGCATCGAGATGGCTAATGCCACTACTTGGGATGAATTCAAGGAGTTAATGCGGGAGGAGTACTGTCCTCGTGATGAGATTCAGAAATTGGAGAACGAGTATTACGATTTGAAGATGGAAGGGTCCGAGATCGAGGCTTACACGAAACGATCTCATGAGCTAGCAATTTTGTGCCCTAACCTGTCTCGACCTCCACATCGACGAATTGAGTTATATCTCAAGGGCCTAGCATCAGCTGTAAAGGGGTATGTCACTGCTGCAAACCTTAACAATCTGCCCCAGATCATCCGTTTAGCACACAAGATTACTGATCAAGAGGTCGAGCGTGGATCGCTACCGCCTCGTAAATCTGCTACTACCCCTGATGCTACAGCTACCACACCTGCTAGTGATAACAAGCGCAAGTGGAACGATACTGACAAAGGAACCACTGCGAGTCAATCTCAGAAAAGGCCTGACAACAGCAATAGCCGTAGTTTCAGTCAGTCGTCCTCAGTTAACCAAGGCCAGGGCGGCAATCAGGGTCAAGGCTCCTATGTTGGTAGGAAGCCAAAGTGCAGCAAGTGTGGGTATCATCATCATGGATCATGTGTACGGGCCTGCCACAGGTGTGACAAGGTAGGCCATATGGCAAAGGATTGTAGAGCTCCGTACCCAAAGCAGCAGCAGCAAAACCAGCAACAGAATCAGCAGCAGCAAAGGCAACAGTCCCATCAGAACCAAGGCTTTAAAAGGGGGTGTTACCAATGTGGGGACGAGGGTCATATTAAATGGGACTGCCCTCAGCTGAACCAGAATGCCAACGATAACAACAACCGTCAGAACAACAACAATGCTGGGAACAATAATAACGGCAATAATGGGGGCAATGGAGCTCGTGGAAGGTTATTTACTATTGGAGCAGGGGATGCTAGGAACGACGGCAATGTCGTGATCGGTACGTTTTCTGTGAACAATCTTATTGCTTCTGTGTTATTTGATTCTGGTGCCGATTGGAGTTATGTGTCCCTAGAGTTTGGTCAACGATTAGGGTTAGCCCCAACACCTTTAGAAGTTAAGCATGTAGTAGAACTAGCTGATGGAAAAACAATTGAAGCTTTGCATGTTCTGTTTGGGTGTAAACTAGATGTTGTGGGTCAAGTGTTTGATGTTGATCTCCTTCCTGTTACCCTCAGTAGCTTTGACGTAGTGGTTGGTATGGATTGGTTGTCTAAACATCAAGCTGAGATTCTATGCAAGGAGAAGATTGTGCGTATTCCTCTTCCCAGTGGTGAATCTTTATCAGTTCAAGGGCATCGCAATGGTGCGATGGTTGGTATTATCTCAGCTATGCAAGCGCAGAAGTGTCTATGAAAGGGGTATCCTGCTATTCTAGCGCTTGTTACTGATACTCCGTCAGGAGAAAGAAAGATCGAGGATCTGCCAGTTGTACGCGAGTTTGCCGAAGTATTTCCTGAGGAACTTCCTGGTTTACCACATCACCGCCAAGTGGAATTTCAGATTGACCTTGCGCTAGGAGCAGCCCCAATTGCTCGTGCTCCTTATCGTTTAGCACTTGGAGAATTGCAGGAGTTGTCTAATCAACTGCAAGAGTTACTGGATAGGAGCTTTATTCGACCCAGTTCTTCACCTTGGGGAGCCCCAGTTTTGTTTGTGAAGAAGAAGTACGGGTCCTTTCATATGTGTATTGATTATCGGGAGCTCAACAAGGTGACCATCAAGAACCGCTATCCGTTGCCACACATCGACGACTTATTTGACAAGTTACAGGGGTCAAGTTTTTACTTGAAGATCGATTTAAGATCGGGCTATCATCAGATGAGGGTCTGAGAGGAGGATGTTCCTAAAACGGCTTTTCGAACGCGGTATGGGCATTATGAGTTTTTAGTTATGCCGTTTGGGTTGACAAACGCGCCAGCGGTCTTCATGGATCTCATGAACCGTGCATGCAAACTGTATCTCGACGATTTCGTTATCGTGTTTATCGACGACATTCTGATCTTAGAAGAGCAAGGAAGATCACGAGCGGCACCTGCGTCTTATTTTGGAACTCCTGAGGAAGGAGCAACTCTATGCGAAGTTTTCTAAGTGTGAGTTCTGGATTCGAGAGGTACACTTCCTTGGCAATATAGTGAATGAATCAGGGATACACGTGGATCCTGTTAAGGTTGATGCTATCACGAATTGGGCGGCACCAAAGACTCCTTCAGAGGTGTGACAATTTCTTGGACTCGCTGGGTATTATCAAAGATTTACCAAGGATTTCTCGAAGATCGCTCAACCTCTTACCTCGTTAAGACAGAAAGGTGTTATGTATTCTTGGGGAACGAAGCAAGAAGATGCTTTCAAACTTTTGAAACAGAAACTCTGCAGTGCACCGATCTTGTCCCTACCTGAAGGTACCAAGGATTTTGTGGTTTACTGTGATGCTTCTATTCAGGGTCTTGGTTGTGTGCTGATGCAACGCAACAACGTGATCGCTTATGCTTCTCGACAACTGAAGATTCATGAGAGGAATTATACGACACACGACTTAGAGTTGGGAGCTGTGGTATTTGCGCTCAAAATCTGGAGGCATTACATGTACGGTACTAAATGCACTATTTATACCGACCACAGGAGCCTTCAGCATATTTTCGACCAGAAGGATTTGAACATGTGACAGCGTCGCTGGGTAGAACTTTTAAACGATTATTATTGTGCAATCAAGTATCATCTGGGTAAGGCCAACGTTGTAGATGACGCTCTCAGTCGAAAGGAATCGAAACCCAAGCGTGTTCATGCCTTGCAGCTTACTATCCATTCTAACCTACCTGATCAGATTCGTTCTGCACAAACCGAAGCGTTAAAAGAGGAAAACATTGAAGAAGAATACTTAAGGGGCATGGAAAAACAACTTGTGGAGAGATCGGATGGTATCCTCTACTTCATGGAGCGTGTATGGATTCCTTTGTTTGGTAACCTTAGAGAACTTGTGATGGATGAAGCACACAAGTCTCGATACTCTGTTCACCCAGGTTCGGATAAGATGTATCAGGACCTCAAAGTCAATTATTGGTGTGCGAAGATGAAAGCTCACATCACGAC
>JARYGA010017664.1:0-30390 GCA_030545235.1 Helianthus tuberosus
CAACAACCACACCACCACCATTTTCAAGTCTTGATCAATCATTCTAAGGTGCTACAAAGGTGCAAGGAACTAGATTAAAGAGTTTGGTGCCATTGGAAGTGGAAGGACCTTTCCCTAGAGCTTTTAACCACCAAGTTTATCATCTTCATCACCTTTGATCTCTTCCCTAGCATTGTGCTAGTGGTAAGACTCTTGAAACTTGTTTTTACTTCTTGTTATGATGGTTAAAAGATGATGTTGATGGTTAATCACAAAGAACATGAAATAATAAGAACATAACTCTTTACATAAAGCTCAAGATCATAAGAATCTATGTTGTTTAAGTGTATGTGTGTATCTTGTTGGTAGATTACTTGTGTTTAGGATGTTGAATATCATATGAAACTTGCTAGATTGTGATTAAACACATGATCTAGCAAGTGAGAGGATGATCTTGTAAAAAAAAACCAAGATGATCATCCTTTATGTTCATCATGAACTTGAAAACAAAGATGATTTTGTGTAAGATGATGATGAGTACATGATATTAGTCTTATACATTGATGATTTCAAAGATAGTTTTATCAAGAAACCAAGTTTATATATGAGATTTACATAGACATAATTTTTAAAGAAACTAACTATGTTTTAGTGTTAAATCAAGTGTAGAAACATGTTTATAACAAGAAAAATACAAAAGTATGATTTTCAGAAAAATCATCTTATAAGTTGTGAAAGACTAAATTCTTCAAGAATGTGATTTACAAACAAATAACCACACTTTTAAGGGTAACTAGGCATACTTAACAACATACTAAGTTACAACAAATTTTTACAAAAATTTCAAGTTCATGATATAGTATAAATTACAAGATTTTGGCACTTGGTAAGTATTGGTTGATTTGTTGATTGAATTGTGATGATTTTAAAAGAAAATGATATGCTTTGAAAACATGGAAACCTCCATTTTTAAGGGGAAACTATGACAAAATTTTTCTAGAATTTAAACACTTAGAAAAATATTTTTAAACAAGTGTTTATAAGTAAATTTTAACCACAGTTTTTCATATAAAAATTGCCATAATTTTTGTTACAAAAATTACAAATATTGGAGGTTGGTTTTTGTAGAACCGGTTTCGACACCGTACGATTGCGTAACGAACGTTCGATGTGCGGAATCCGTGAACGTGCGTGACCGAACACACAAGAACGTACAAATGACGTGATTCTATTGAATAATATGTCGTGTACAATAGCCGAGAATCACGTGGAGAGACTTTCTCTCTCTAAGTTCTAAGCTTCTAAATCTCCAAATGAGCAAAGTCTTCTAAATGATGACATAAAGCTCCTATTTATAGCTCTTGGAATTAATGAGACTTCTCATTAATTACCAAAATGCCACCTTGCTATTTCTAACTAGATATAACAATATAAGCTTGATTCTTCGGTTTCTGCTACGGACTAGATTGACGAAGGCGATAGACAGATAATGCACTAACAGACTCCCCCTTGGATATTGCCATAGTCAATCTCGTAGCGTCCTGTCTTTCTCTCTTTCGAACAGAATCCCCGTGGATCTGTCTACGAGCTTCCGTTGCTCCCCCTCTCGGTAGACTCTTTCTTCAGGCTCCCCCTTTCGTCAAGCTTCCGTGCTTTTGGGATCGACACCTGGATTTCCGTATACAAGCTCCTCCAAAATATTTATCTGGCTTTTTTAATCCACGCTTCCTCTTGCGTTGAGCTCGTATTCAGACTCCCCCTTAGACTCAGCTGTCGGGATCGTAGTCTGGCTTTCATCGGTTCACAAGTTCAGGATCAATTCCTGGCTTTGTTCTGCATCTGCTCAGGATTTGAAACCTGGTTAACCTGCACATCCTCTACCTCAACATAAGTTTCACAAATTTATAACAGTTAGATTTAAGAAACTTACTGGTAGAAATCATTAATTCATCAATCTGTATAGTTACATCAAGTTCAAATGAATGACCTTGATTAACTAAGCATACAATCTTACAAAACATTTGTATATGACATTCAAAGTTTTCAACATATTCTCCCAATCCTGTTCATCATGTTTTTGCATTTTCTGAAAATATATCTATAAACATCTATCTACTCCCCCTAAATACCAAAACAAGTAAAAAATCGACAAACCATTGCAGATTGTTTCTCGTCTTCATCCGCAACAGTACTCTCATCAACGCCGATAATTCCATCCGACACCGAAAGAAGCTTCATACCATTCAGTTTTAACAAATACTTAAACCGATTTTTATCAAAAGCTTTGGTATGTAAATCAGCTTTCTATTCGTCAGTGTGGATTTTCTCAATTCGTATCAACTTTTTCTCAAAACAATCACGAATAAAGTGATGACGAATTTCTATGTGTTTAGTTTTAGCGTGATGTACTGTATTCTTTGTTATATTTATAGCTGCCTCATTATCAACAAAAAGAGGTGTGTTAAGAAACTGCAAACCGTAGTCGCGCATCTGTTGCTGTATCCACAGGATCTGAGAGCAGCAACTGCTAGCAGAAACGTACTCAGCTTCACATGTAGATAGCGCCACAGACGTTTGTTTCTTACACTGCCAGGTAACTAATCTAGGTCCAAAGAACTGGCATCCTGCAGTTGTCGATTTTGAATTGACTTTGCAGCATCCGAAATCTGAATCGGAATACCCTTCGAGCGTAAAGTCGCCTTTTCTAGGATACCACAACCCCAATGAAGGAGTTCCTTTCAGGTAGCGCAATATCCTCTTCACAATGATCATATGCGAAGCTCTTGGGTTAGATTGATATCTTGCTGCGAGGCACGTTGGGTACATGATATCAGGACGTGAAGCAGTTAGATACATCAAAGAACCTATCATGGATCGATAAAAAGTTTCATCAGCCCTGTCTCCGGTGAGATCTGGGTGAATCCCATGATTTGTTGCAAGTGGGGTAGCAGCTGGAGTAGAACTTGACATCCCAAATTTCTCTAGAATATCATGAACGTACTTTGTCTGATGAATGAAAATTCCCTCAGGAAGTTGTTCAACTTGTAGACCCAGAAAGAATTTCATCTCCCCCATTGATGACATTTCGAACTTTTACTTCATCACTGATTCAAAATATTTGCATAGATTCTCATTTGTCGACCCAAAGATTATATCGTCCACATAAATCTGAACTATCAGAAGATGACCGTCAACCTCTTTAGTGAAGAGAGTGGCATCCACTTTTCCACGAATGAAACTGTTGGCTAGTAGGTGTTGAGACAAAGTCTCGTACCAAGCTCTCGGGGCCTAGTGTAAATCATACAGCGCTTTGTCCAATAAGTAGACCTTGTTTTTGTGGATTGGATCGATAAAGCCTGGTGGCTGTCTGACATAAACCTCCTCTTTGACCTTCCCATAAAGAAACGTCGATTTTACATCTAGCTGATATACTTTGAAGTTCTTCCAAGACGCAAATGCAAGGAAAATTCTGATTGCCTCTAGTCGTGCTACAGGAGCATACACTTCAGTGAAATCTATTCCCTCCTGTTGACTAAAGCCCTGAACAACGAGTCGAGCTTTGTTACGAACCACAACTCCTCTATCGTCTCTCTTGCACTTGAACACCCACTTGGTGTTAATCTTCCTTTGGCCATCAGGTAAATCCACTAACTTCCACACTCCTAATTTCTCGAATTAACTCAATTCCTCCTGCATTGCATTGACCCAAGAATCTTCAGTAAGCGCCTCTTTGTAAGTTATTGGTTCAACCTGCGAGATAAAACAACTCAATGAGAATTCAGTTTGCAAAGGAGCAACTGTTGTATAAAAACATGTAAGCCCTTTATCAATCTGTCTTCGAGTGCGAACGCCTGTCTGCAATTCTCCTATGATCAACTCCTCTGGATGATATGAAAGAGTTCGCGGCATTACTTCGCTTGGAACATCTACATTCCCCTCCAGATTAGTAACATTCTGATCTGCATCTTGTTCACCAACTTGGTTTGTTTGACTTGAAATCTGAATTTGCTCCCCCTTAGAATCTGAATCACCATGATCAAAGACTGGCATGTTTTCAGCTTCTTGATTATCATTCTGATCCGACTGATTATCCTGAGAAACTTCATTCTGTTGGACATCATCATGTTCACCAGCATTACTCGGACCTGCTTCATCATCATTTGAAGTTTCCCATGGTCGCCTCGAATACTCAGCTGGGAACCTTTGCTGTGACTCGTATTCGCGCAAAATATCCAACTCATCAAAGAAATCTTCATCATCCTCTGATTCTTCTCTCATGTCAAACGAATCCCACAGTTTGTCATAATGATAACGCCATGAATCTCCAGGATTCTGCGGCGGCATAGTATAACCTTGACATTCAACATTTGCAGCTTCAATAATCCGCTTCTCACTTGGAATGAAGACACGTCGCATCGGATTTGCATAACCAACAAATATTCCCTCAATGCACTTCGGACCAAACTTTCCATGAGGCTCTATAACAGTACAGGGTGACCCGAACGGTTCTAGATACTTCAAATTCGGTTTACGGTTATTGATTAGCTCAAAGCATGTTTTGTTGAATTTCTTGACAGTGAGAACCCTGTTGAGTGTATAGCATGCGGCGGAAACAGCTTCAGCCCAAAAATTTATTGGTAACTTTGAATCTGCGAGCATAGTTCTAGCCGTCTCGATTAGTGTCCGATTTTTGCGTTCTGCGACTCCATTCTGCTGCGGAGTGTACGGAACACTAAATTCATGCAATATACCTCTTTCATCACAAAATTCTTCCATCTTACTATTCTTGAATTCAGTACCATTGTCACTACGAATTCTTTTGATACGCCTTTGGTACAGATTCTCAATCTTTTTGAACAACGCCATCAAACTGTCAAACGTTTCGTCTTTCGTCTTCAAGAAAGAAACCCACGAAAATCTGGAATAATCATCAGTAACGACCAAACAGTAGTAATCTCCTGTAATACTTTTTACATTCACAGGACCAAACAAATCCATGTGAAGTCTTTCCAGAGGTCTCGAAACTGAATTGACTTGCTTTGTAGGGTGTGACTTTTTCTTCTGCTTGCCTTTAACACAGCTAATGCACTCCCCTTCCAGATGAAAACCTTTGACATGAATTCCAAGAACCAAATCATTGTGCACCAAGTGATTCATCTTCCTTAGGTGAATATGCCCCATCTTGCGGTGCCACAATCTCGATTCTTTCTCAGTTGCTCTGGACACAAAACAATGAGCCTGACCCATGGTTGTAGTAGCTACACTCATGTCCAACACGTACAGATCATTAACTCTCAGTGCCCTCATGATAATCCATTCCTCAGGTATTACAAATCCCGGTTTCAAGATCAAACATTCTTTATCAGTGAAGTGAGTAGTATACATCCTGTCACAGATCTGGGAGATACTCAGCAGATTGTTCTCCAGCACAGCAATGTAGTTAACTCTTTCAAACGTCACAATCCCGTTGGATAACGTTCCTTCACCTATAATCCTTCCTCCTTGATTACCCGCAAAACCTACGTAACCACCATTGATATTCCTCACATCATACAGCAACGCTGTCTTCCCTGTCATATGTCTTGAAGCTCCACTATCCATGATCCATCTGGATACAAGTTTTGGAAGATCCTGCACATAACAAACTTTGACTTAACCAACTTCAATAAAGATGCCGATTCATGCTTCACGATCAAGGAAGCTCCGGCAATTCAAACTGTTTAGTCGAACATGGAGTCCACCCAGGCCTCATCAGCCTTGGGTGTAACCTTGACTCTCGCAATTTGAATTTTGAAGTTTTCAGCCTTAAGAGGTGGAAAATTTGCATCATAATCAATTTGAATTGAATCCTCAGAAGGTGAAATCTTTTTCTCACTTTTTGGTTTCCAAACTTGTTGAGATAATGCAACCCGCTTGTAAAATTTGTCATTTTTAGTTACCACTTTCTTTACGGGTTCAATTTTCACTTTAATGTTGTCATTTTTCATACTCTTTTTCTCAACAACGATTGGTGCTTTACCCTTTTCGTCAACTTTCTTCTTTTGAATCTTCACAGTTTCAGTCTTAGGCTTCACATTGGTACACTTTCGTGCAATGTGACCAACTTGATTACATCTGAAACATGTTCGAGTATCAACAACTCGACTTGTGCCTTCAGACTGAGACTGTGAAGCTCTTTTCTCAAAGAACTCTTCATTCGATTTTGAAAAAATCTCTTTCTCTTCATCAGCAAGTGAACTCGAACTGTTCACAAACTTTTTCTTTTCAGCAAACCTCTTGTTTGGAACATTTCTTTCCTGATAATTCCTACCACCCTGATAACCACCCAACCAGTTATTTTGATTGTTATTATAAAAACGTGATGGATTAACAGATTTCTTGTGTTATGATTTATCTTTCTCAAAACTCATTTTTCTCTTTGTTTGACTCAATTTGTTCACTTCTGACAACTCAACTTCGACCAACTTGAAAACATTTGTCAATTTGTTCATATTAACATTCTCAATCGGAAACTCAGAATCCGAAAACAACTTATCTGAACCCAACATCTTGTACATGACAAGATTTGATTCTTCATTTAAGTTGTTCTTGGACTTTTGTTTCGGAATGTAGTTGTCCAAGAAACACCCATCTTCCTCAGTAGTGTCACTTTCTGTTTTTAGCACATTTTCAACAACACCTTTTACAATATCATTTTGGACACTATCGTCATTGGAAGATGTGAACGTGACATTAATTGAATCCGGAAGATTCATTTCACTTTCTTCTTCAATTTCAACCAACCCTGATTGCTTTTTCGTGTAGTTATCAAGAACAGGTGGTGGAACTTGATGAAAACCCACCCCAGTTCCATCAGAGTACACATCTTCGCCTGCTTTGTCTTTCCCGATGGGTTTGGGAATAATGTGTTGCAAAACAAAGCTTGTAGAGCTGTAACTGTTAAGCTTCAACTGGATTCGCTCGTTTTCAATGTCAGCCTCTTGAAATTTAAGTTTCAGTTTAGCGATTTCATCCAGTTGTTGGTTGATTGATTCTTCTTTTACTCTAAGCACTGCTTTTAGTTGAACATTTTCTTTATAAGTTTTACCATTTCGATCATCATTATCTTTCATTGTGCTTTTGAGTTTTTCAAACTTCTCAGAAATCTGACGGTTTTCAAGAATTAACTTTTCATTTTCTTTTTTAACTCTTTCATGATCAATTTTATCATTTTCAATTTGGTTAGTTAATTCTTTTATCCGTTCAGTTGAAGCTTTAACTCTTTTGTCACGATCAAGAATTTGATTCTCAACGCTTCTGACTTTTGCTGTCAGATCATCAACTTTCTTCCCGTTGAGATACGTGACTGTGTTACAAAATTTGCACTCTTTGTTGCAATTTTTGCAATCAGCATTTCCATCAATTTTCTTACCTGACGCATTTTTTGACAAGTTTGAACTGACCTAGCTTTTTGACTCAGACATGGAGTTAGAGTCTACCTCAAGTGCCTTAGCAGCCAGCACTTTGTCAGCCATTTTTCCCAAGTTCTCAGCAGTCAACTCCTGCGTTGTGTCAATAACCCCAGTATCAATCTTCTTTGACTTCTCTAAATCTTCTTTCTCCTTCCTCTCTTTCTCTTCTTTCTCTTTCTCGTCTCCATTTCCCCACCATTTATTATGCCAATACTCATCCTCATCTTTGAACTCCTTGATTATGGCTTCCAGATCAAGAGTTTTGTCATCAACTGCAATATTTCCATATGGATCAAGATAACACTCCCTGTCCGGATCCCATCTTCTCGCTCTCTTCGCTTCCAGATAGATACCAGAAATTCTGATTATTCTGTTTTCAGCCAACATTTTTCTGTATCTATACTTCTGCTCTTCAGTTCTGTTGTCTTTCCACGGAATAGGTTCGTTTTTCTCCATGAATGCGTAACCAACCGCATCTTCCTCCGGTAGAACCTCTTGACTCCAATCATACCCTTCGTCATCGTAAATTACTGCAAGAGCTCTAGATTTCTCTTTGTTGTCTTCAACCTGCTTCAATCTAGGCGGCTCAGATTTATTCTGGTGATAAATTGCCTTCTTGTAGTAATCCTATCTGAATGGGTTTTCCGACTCATCAGCATATGCGTTTTTGCATTCTCGTTTGAAGTGACCTTTCTGCTTACACTTGAAGCACGTCACCATGGACTTATCAAATCCTAGCTTGGTAGATGGACCACCAATTGTCTTCCTGCCGGTTATTTCCATGAAACGCTGTGCTCGACGAACAACACTTGCCATACACCAACGAATGTCGATCAGCTCCATTTCCTCCGGATCAATCTGATCATAATCTTCTTTCGTCAAGTTGGTGTTGCCTATCTTCACTGCTACTAACCCTTCATATGATTTCAATACAGATGCTAGAAAGATCATCTGTTGTTTAGCAGACTCCTCGTCAAAATTCCGAGCATTCTTTAAGTCTATTGCGATGTTGCATTGAAAACGATTCTTTGCATCAGAATGACTTCCAAATGATGAAGATCCACTGTGATAACCACTGTGACTTCCACTGCTTTGACCACTTTGACTTTCATTGCTTGCTGTGGACACATTCTCAGCAGAAAAAGCAGTCTTGGGAGAAGTTGCTTTTGGCATCATGCTTTTTGGATAATACAAATCCAAATTCTGCTGGTAGGATGAGTGATTGACTTTGAATGTCTTCTTTAGTTCCAACTCGTGACTCTCGAGTTTCTCAATCAACAAATCTAATGTCAACTTTTCTGGTGCCTTGATGGTATTCTTCAGCATCAGCGCATAATATCTCCAATCCATCTCGTCAGGCAACGAATCGAACAATTTGTCGATAAGCTCATCTTCAGGATATCTGATATCATGTCTTGCTAATTCCAGCTTCAGATGACCAAACCTTTCTATCATTTTACAAACTGACTCGTTCTTTAAACATCCAAACAGATCAAACTCTTTTCTAAGAAGTTTTCTTTTGTTTTTCACAATTTCTGAACTTCCTAAACATTTTGTTCCTAGCTTTTTCCAGAGATCTTTTGCATTTGTATAATCGATCAATGAGATTATGTCTTCCCGAACTGACTGAAATAACAATGCCACACATTTTTGTTCAGCCACAAATGATTCAATCTCCTCAGCTGATGTTAAAGTTTCACCAGTTTTGTTTCCATGATCATAACCGTTTTTCAGACTCTTCCAGCTAGAAAACGCAAATGCTATCAGCCAATCTTCAAACTTTCTTAACCACCGACTGTATTCCTCGATAGCCATTAGCTTTGGAGGTTTGTTGAAGGTTCCAAAGGCACTTTCAGATTCCCAGGCTTCCTTTTTCTTTGGATTCGGCGGATTCTCATTGTTGTTGCTTGTAGATGTATCGTCTCCCGAATTTCCAGCAAATGCGTACATGTCGCTAAACGGGTTCAAGAATATATCATCCATCTTGAATGTACCTGCAAAATCAGCAAACAGTTAGTAAAATTTTCGTAATTTTGAAAAACAGTGACAAATGAGTGAAATCACCAATTTGTGACAAATAAGCGAAATCAGTCAATGACTGATAAGCGAAATAGCAGTATGTTGACACAAAAGCGAAATAGCACTTTGACTGAAAAGCGAAATCAGATAGGTTCCTAAAAGCGAAACCAGGTAGATGTCACTATGAGCGAAATACCAAGTCCGTAAGAGCGAAACTACCGTATGAGCGAAACCAGGGTAATTTCGAGCGAAACTAGGTATTTCGAGCGAAACCTTCAATGTCCGAATAAGCGAAACATGGTTTTCAACTGATTTTTACCATTTTTAAACCGTATTTTAAACTGATTCTTTCTAGGGTTTGTTAATTGTATGTTTCACACGTTATACTAAAAAATCAGGCCATTTCAACCGTAGGAACTAGTTTAAATTGAAAAAATATGAGAGAAAGTGAGTAGAAATGAGAGAATTTGGTCGAATCAGATGTATTAGTATGAACTCCTCGTCCTGAAGCTCTGATACCACTTGTTGGACCGGTTTCGACACCGTACGATTGCGTAACGAACGTTCGACGTGCGGAATCCGTGAACATGCGTGACCGAACACACAAGAACGTACAAATGACGTGATTCTATTGAATAATATGTTGTGTACAATAGCTGAGAATCACGTGGAGAGACTTTCTCTCTCTAGACTTTCTCTCTCTAAGTTCTAAGCTTCTAAATCTCCAAATGAGCAAAGTCTTCTAAATGATGACATAAAGCTCCTATTTATAGCTCTTGGAATTAATGAGACTTCTCATTAATTACCAAAATGCCACCTTGCTATTTCTAACTAGATATAACAATATAAGCTTGATTCTCCGGTTTCTGCTACGGACTAGATTGACGAAGGCGATAAACAGATAATGCATTAATAGTTTTTGATAAATAAAAGTTACTATGTATTTAGGAAAATATATATTTAAATGTCACAAATTGTGTGATTACTTGTATATTATGTGTATTAGTTATATTATTTTAGAACTTGAAATAATATACCTTACCAAAATACCAAGGATTACAATACAAAATATTACTAAAATTCCAAGAAAGTGAATATATAATTTATACCCAAATATTGGACAAACCGAATAAGGAATACAAACTACATAAATATTCCGGAAATTGAGTATATATATATATATATATATATATTGCCAAGTGAGTAAAACGGTATTTTGGAAACCAAGGAAATGAAAAATATGATTTTTATAATCATTACAAGAATATATCATATTTTTGTCAAGAAGAAAATATATTATTTTTTTAGTAAAGAAAAATATATATGTTTTCTTGAATAATTAGAAAATATAATATTTTTGGAGAAAATATATATTTTCTTAAACAAATTTAGAATATATTATTTTTGGGATGAAAATGGATTTATAAATATTTTCTAAGTTAAACTTGAAAGTATATTATCTTTGGGGTTAATATGAACGTTTTCTTAAAATATATATTTGAGAATGAAAATTGGTGATATTTATGGGTAAAAATAATATTCCAGAAAGTGTAAATACAAAAGTTAAGTATAAGAATACTTAATAAATACAATAAGAATACGTATTCTCGTACGTATAAATACACACCTGAATACGCCACCAATACCTGGCAAAATACACAAGTTTAGAAATACAAGTATAATTGTACCCATCCTTGGGGAGAATGTACATGTATAAATACATGACATACCAAGTCAAGATATGTTATTTTTAACAAATATTCCAAATAATTAATGAATACAAATTAAGTTAAAATATTATTATTTTAACAAATAATTATACACTTTGGAATAATACCAGTACATCAAAGATGTAACACAGAGATATTAAGTCATAACAAACACGACTAAAAGTCGTGGCACAACCCAGCCGTCTAATAAAACATGGCACGTGTGTAGATAGTTGTACGACCCGTAGAAAGAACTTTGAGTACACGAGTGACGAGACAGCAGGATGCAAACTTGTGAGTTCATGTCCCCCTTTTCTTTTAACAGTTTTCAGTTTTATAACTTCGGGGATGAAATGCATGTTACAAATGTTTACAAACGATTATAAATGGTATGGTTAGCTAAGGAATGAACTGTTAGATCATGTGAATGGGTAGGCGCACACTTAAGACCATTAATCCTCGTATAAGGACCGAGGGACATGAGTGATAGATCTATTTGGGTGTTGCGAGCCCCACCCCTGGGCCAAAAGTGGCCGAAGGAGGTGACTATGTCTTACAACTAGAAGCCTGGTACAAAATCTGCAAGGTTTGAGCCTTCCTATGCCATTGCACACATGTTAATGTATTAGTTACACATTAATTGATCTGTTCATAGATGCTTTCATACTAGTTTACAAAGGCATACTTACAAATGTTTACAAGGTTATTCGAACTCATACAGAAACACATGAACTCGCTCAACTTCTGTTGATGTTTTCAAAATTACATGTATTTCAGGAAACAAGATGGATCTTGGGCGCCAGTGTTGTTTTCAAGACATAAATTTCAAGTTTGATGTCATCCACTTTTGATTTGTAACATAACCTGAGGATATGTTGGTTGAAACTTAATGACTTGTGTTTGTAACATTTTAAACTTATGAATGGATGAACATCATGTTTTGATCATATAGTTGTTTATTATAATTGAATGCAGTGATATTGAACAAGTCACACATCATACGCTTCTACAAAAGTCAGGGTGTGACAGAAAAAACACAATTCCAAGCATAAAGGTCATTTTTATCAGAAATAACATTATCAGCAACATGTTGATGTGATTCATCATCCTCTTTAGACTTCTCTTCAGTTCTTACTGACTCTGCACACAAACTAGAGCAGTTAGTATTTTTAACAGAATCAGAATTTGGTGAACTTTCCTTCATCTCCTCTGCGGGTATGTTATCTGGTTTCGTTTTTTGTTTCAGTTTCAACTTATGTATTCATTACTGTTTCATTCACATGATCGGACTTATCCGCTGAATCATTTTGAGCATTTTCATTTTTGACAAAATTCATTGGTTTCTTGAAATCAGCTTGATGATTATTTTTAAACTTTGATGGTTCATATGTAACATAATCACTAGGCTTACCATACATCATTTTGTCATAATTTTCCATCTCTTGCTCAGTGCTAGGCAATCTGGAATAATTAAGATTATACGGTGGCGGAACCTATGTATATCCCAATCCCTTTCCCTTGTTTTCTTTATAAGTAAGTTGCACATTACACAGATTACGAACTGTGTCACTGGAAGTATCAAATTTTTTTATATTTAACTCATTTTGTTTGTATTTTCCAGTGAGGAGCTCTGGCTCACCCTTCACATATTCACATTCAAGAGTTTTGACTGTGAGTCTATGTTTGTAGTCATAAACCCAACATTGATGTTGGTTTACATCTCTGTGAAGTTGAGCTATGTCCTTCTTAAGTGCCTCAATATTTTCATAGAGAATTTTATTATTCTTTCGAAGACTGATGTACTTTCCTATCACAGTGTTGTAATTGGTGATTAATGTTGAGTTTTGAGATCTCAGTAAAGCAACTTTCTTCCTACAATGTTCAGTACATAAAAGGGAATTTACCATCTCAGCGAGTGATTTTGGTTCCTTGGTCATAGCCATCAAGCACTGATGAACCCTATCCACAGCAGTAGATTCAGACAGCTTCATTGATTCCACTTGAGCAACAGCATCAGCCTAGTTGAATCCATTCTGCTCTTGAGCAATCAAAGCCCTTCCTGCTCTAGAATTTCCCCGTCCACTTGAAGTCGAAGCACCACCAGGTGTGACAGGAACCATAGATCTTTCCTTGTTCCTTGCTGCAGCTGCCTGAGTAGCTTCATATCCAGTAATAGCCTTCTTGCAATCCCTAAATGTCCCGGTTCATAACACCTGTAGCATCTTAGCCTGTCTTTCAGTACTCTAGGACGAGCATTCATAAGACGACGCCCATACTTCTTAGCAAACTTTTCTGCCTTAAAAGCTGACATAGCCATATTCCAAGCCACATCAAGTTCATCCAAGTCTTCCTCCACAACTTGATTCACATCTGGTGTTATTTCTCCTCAGGGCATGAGATCTCCTGCCAGAAAGGCATTGAAGCTGGAGATCATGGAGGCTGCGAGAGCAAGTTTCTCTTCATTTTGTTTGGTTAAGAAAGCCATGTGATCCACTGATGGGGTGTTCTGAGGAGCGGACTGAGTGGAAGGGCTAAATCAGCATTAGCATGTTGTGGTTGAGGCTGAGATTGCGATTGCACGTTTGTGGCATTGACAGCAGGTGCTTGAGAGGTAGGAACAGCCATCCCATACACATAGTTTGACTTTGGTACAGCAATGGGACTGAAAACAATGTTTGGATTATGATTCATAACTCCATGGACAGGACTAAAAACCAGATTTGGATGAGCTTGAGACATCAGTGCAGCATTGTTGGGGCTAGTTACTCCGGCAGCCATTCGTGAGTTCTTGTGATTAATTTCTCTTTGTTGGTTATCAATCTCACAAGATTTGATAGTAGCAATCAGTTCCGCCAGTGTCATAACATTCAGATCTTTGGTACGCTTGATCATAGAAACCTCGGCATCCCATCCTTTAGGCAGAGAGTTAAGCAGCTGACGATTCATTCCACTGTTTGATATGCTGATTCCGGCACACACCATTTGTGATACAAGTTTAACAAACCTCCTAATCTAATTTTCAACAGTTTCTCCATAGATGTGGTTAACGAGCTGAACTGTTGATTCATCATGTTGACTCTGCTAGCTTTCATGTCAGCATTCCCTTCAAACAAGTGTGTTAGTTGATCCCAAATTTCTTTTGTACTTTTGCAGTTTCGAACTCTAATTGAAATGTCTGGACCAAGAGCCATTGAAAGAGTTCCATATGCAGTTTCATCTTCAGCAATGACCTTCCTATCGTCATTAGTGTAAATGCCTTCAGGTTTCGAAATTTGGGTTTGAGGGTCATCTTCAGTAGCGTACATGATAGTGCGTGGTCCATTCTTGATGCTTCTCCAAACATGAGGCTCTTTTGCCTTGTAGTATTGCTCAAACCTAAACTTCTACTCGTAGTAGTCGTCCCCATACAAGAACCTTGGAACCTTGGTAGACGTGCCGATAACTTGGTCAAGTTCTTGTTGGAAAGCCAAAGACTGAGTCTGGATTGCAGCAAGGGTAGCATTAGCGAGATCAGCTGCAGTCACAACACCGTTCATAACACCGGTTTGGTTCAACATGATGTTTGTAAAGACTGAAATGAGGTCCTAAATGAAGTGTCCGAAATGGTTACTAATCCAAGATGAAACAAGTCCGAATTGAACAGTGGTCCGAGATGGGTTTTATCCGAAATGGGTTTAGTCTGAAATGGGTCCTTATCCAAGATGATGTGTCCGAAATGAAAAACAAATCAATCTTTAAACACAGATGATCCGAAATGCCTAAACACAGTCCGAAATCTGATGATTCAATCCGTGATCTGATGAACTTGGTCCGAAATCTGATGATTGCAGTCCGAGATCTAATGATGATGGTTCGAGATGGCTTGATGATGATCCGAGATGCTTTGATGATGGTCCAAAATGACTTGAAGATGATCTGAGATCAGGAAATCTTCAAGTCTGAGATGGCTAATGATGATCCGAGATGATCCGGAATGCGATGAAGACAGTCCGAAATCAACAGCAGACAGACTAGAAAGCCGGAACAGTGACGAAAATGGAACAGTAACAGTGAATCAGCAACGCGATATCAGATCCGAGCTTGGAAATCAGGTTCGACAGGGTCTGATACCAATTGTAAGTCCCGAAACCGAGATCATAATGATATCGCACAACTTGTAAGGTGGTGGAATCACACAAACAAGTTGAAAAGAAACAAGAGATGAAAAAGATAATTTTGTATTCAAAATCTTCAAATCTTGCATACAAAGGTTGATTGTCTAATACAAGATCTATCCAAAATCACCACCATGCACCTATGACATAACTTGCTATTTATAGAAGGGTATTAGGGTGGATGCTCCCTAAACCCTAGGCCCACAATCTACCCAAAAAGCCCAAATACAACCATTAACCCATCACTCCTACTAATATACTACACTACTTATCCATAAACCTTTAAGGGCCTAACAATTTTGCCAAGTATTGGTGGTGTATTCCAGTGTGTATTTGTACGTATGAAAATACGTATTTTCTTGTATTTATTAAGTATTTTATACTTAATCTTGTATTTAATTTTCCGGAATATTACTTTTAATCAATTAAAAATCACCAACTTATATTCTCAAATATATATATATATATATATATTAAGAGAATTTTTATAGAAAAATATATAAATTTTTCTTGGCAAAAATAATATACCTTGATATATATATATATCTCAAAAATAATATATATTTTTAAGATTAACTTTAGAAAATATATTTCTACCTTTCATCCAAAATAATATATTTTCGACTTGTTTAAGAAAATACATATTTTTCTTCACTCAAAGCAATATATTTTCTATTCGACAAAATATGATATATTTTGTATCACTTGTAAAAATCTATATTTTCCATTTCTTTGGTTTCCAAAATACCGTTTAACACATTTGTCAAAATATGAATTTAATTCCGGAATATATATGTATTCATAGTCCATAGTCCTTGTCCGGTTTGTCCAATATTCGGGTATAAATTATATATTTTTTTCTTGGAATTTTAGTAATATTTTGTATTACAATTTTGGTATTTTGGTGTGTTATATTATTTTTAAGTTCCTAAAATAATATATAACTAATACACATAATATACAAGTAGCACACAATTCGTGACATCTAAATATATATTTTCCTAAATATATACTTAGTTGTTTTTATTTATCAGAAATCAACCTCCAATATTTGTAATTTTTGTAACAAAAATTATGGTAAATTTTTATATGAAAAACTTGATCAAAATTTATTTGTAAACACTTGTTTAAAAATATTTTTCTAAGTGTTTAATTTCTACAAAAATTTTGCTATAGTTTCCCCTTAAAAATGGAGGTTTCCATGCTTTAAAAACATATCATTTTCTTTTAAAATCATCATCAATCATCAACAATTCAATCAAGACTTACCATGAGCCAAAAATATGAAATTTACACTATGTCATGAACTTGAAAGTTTGTAAAATTTGTAGTAACTTCATATGTTATTTAGTAGGTTTAGTTACCTCTAAAAACATGGTTTATAGTTTGTAAAACTCTTTCTTGTAAATTTTAGTTCTTTACAACTTACATGATGATTTTCTAAAAATAATTCTTTATGTATTTTTTTCTTGTTACCAATACTTTTCTAACCTTTATTTAACACTAAAAACATGTTTAACTTCTTTAAAAACCATGAAATCTTGTAAATAACTTTGGTTTCTTGAAAATATTATTTTTGAACTTGATGTGTGCAAAATGCAACATATAAATTACATCAAATGAGGCATAAAACTAACCATTTTTAGTACTAATGTTGGAAAAAGTGTGCTTTTATCTTCCTTTTGTATTTTCAGGACCTAATGAGCTTAAATGAACAAAAGGAACAAATATACAATAAAAACTAACATAAATACAAAGAAAAGGAATAAACGTGGCATGCCCGACCCCTCGACAACATCTTCCCAAACAAAAACAAGAAACAGAAGGCTGACCATGGCCCCGTGCCCAGCCGACACGGGGCGTGGTCAGGTGTCTGTAGAAAATGACAAAGTTGTAGAAGCTTCTATTCCCAGCACGGGGGTGTGCCCAGCTCAACAAGCTTATGATCAAGAATTGATATCCCCTACCCTGCATTGATGATCTCTTTGATCAGCTACAAGGCGCTACTTGCTTTTCAAAGATTGATATACGTTTTGGGTATCATCAACTTCGAGTGCTTGAAGCAGATATTCCCAAGACTGCTTTTCGCACAAGATATGGTCATTATGAGTTCACTGTTATGCCTAATGCTCCTGCTGTTTTCATGGACTTGATGAATAGGGTTTGTAAGCCTTATTTGGACAAGTTCATCATTGTTTTCATTGATGACATTTTAATCTATTCTAAGACGCGAGCTGATCATGAACAACATCTCCGTCTTACAATGGAACTCCTAAAGAAAGAACAGCTTTTCGCCAAGTTCTCCAAGTGCGAATTTTGGCTTAAGGAAGTTCAATTCTTGGGACACATCATTAACGAACAAGGTATACATGTAGATCCCGCCAAAATCAGTGCGATTAAGGATTGGGATACACCTACTACTCCTACTGAGGTTCGTTCATTTCTTGGTCTTGCGGGTTATTACCGTCGCTTTATTGCAAACTTCTCCAAAATTGTGATTCCTCTCACAGCTTTAACTCAAAAGAATAAACCTTTTGAGTGGGGACCCAAACATGAAGAAGCTTTCCAGACCTTGAAACAGAAACTCTGTGATGCACCTATCTTATCCTTACCTGAAGGCAACGATGATTTTATCGTATACTGTGATGCATCCAACTTAGGTCTTGGCTGCGTTCTCATGCAAAGAAACAAAGTCATAGCCTATGCATCAAGATAGGTGAAGGTACACGAGAAAAACTACACAACTCATGATCTTGAGTTAGGCGCTGTAGTTTTTGCTCTCAAAATATGGAGACACTACCTGTACGGTACAAAATGTGTAGTGTTCACTGACCACAAAAGTCTCCAGCACATTTTCAATCAGAAAGAACTTAACATGAGGCAACGACGTTGGGTCGAACTTCTAAACAACTACGATTGCGAAATTCGCTACCATCCTGGTAAGGCGAATGTCGTGGCTGACGCATTGAGTCATAAGGAACGTGTCAAGCTTCATTGTGTCCAAGTTCGATCTGATATCCAAACCCGCATTTCTCAGGCTCAACATACTTGTGTTTCACAAGGTTTGATGGGTAAAGAATTACCATGTCACATTAAACCTGGGCTTGAACTGAAAGACAATGGGTCATATTATTTCATGGCTCTTTTGTGGGTCCCAAGTCAAGACAATCTTCGCACCTTGTTAATGGATGAAGCTCACAAGTCTTGTTATTCTATCCATCCTAGTGCAGATAAAATGTATAAGGATCTTCGAACCCAGTATTGGTGGCCGGTTATGAAGAAAAACATTGCCTTATATGCTTCCAAATGCCTTACTTGTCTCAGAGTTAAGGCAGAACATCAACATCCCTCTGGATTATTGGAGCAACCAGAGATACCAGTTTGGAAATGGGAAAACATCGCTATGGATCTCATTACCAAGCTGCCACGCACTAAAAGAGGTCATGACTCCATTTGGGTAGTTGTTGATCGTCTTACAAAGTCAGCATATTTCTTGCCGATCCGTGAGGATCTATCTGCTGACAAACTTGCTAAAATCAATGTGGATGAGATTGTATCCCGACATGGTGTTCCTTTGAACATTATATCTGACAGAGATGCTCGATTCTCGTCTCACTTTTGGAGAACCATGCAATCTGCCATGGGAACCCAACTTAATTTGAGCACAGCATATCATCCTCAAACGAATGGTCAATCTAAAAGAACAATCCAGACACTGGAGGATATGCTTAGAGCTTGTGTGATCGATTTTGGTGGTAGTTGGGATTCGCATCTACCGTTGGTCGAATTCTCCTACAACAATAGTTATCACTCTAGCATTAACATGTCTCCTTTCGAGGCTTTATACGGTCGAAAATGTCATTCATTGGTCTGCTAGAATGAGATAGGTGAAGCTCAGCTTACTGGACCTGAACTCATTCTAGAGACTACAAATAAGGTCAAGAAGATTCGCGATAACCTACAGACAGCTAGAAGCCGTCAAAAGAGTTACGCGGATCGACGACGCAGGCCCTTAGAATTTCAAGTCGGTGATCACGTCCTACTCAAGGTATCCCCTTGGAAAGGTGTGATTAGATTTGGAAAGAAAGGAAAACTTGCATCACGCTATGTTGGACCATTCAAGATAGTTGAAAGAATCAGAAAAGTAGCCTACAGACTTGAGCTACCTCCTGATGTAACACCCCGTGTTTTCGAAAGTCAAAGTCAATGTCAAAGTCAAAGTCAAGGTCAAAGTCAACAACCGATTGTACGAATTTGACTTATAGTAATTTCCTTATTTTAATTATATTATGTGGAGTAAGTGTTGTTAATTGCTAAAATCGATGTGTATTAATTGTTATCTAATCAATTCGCGACTGTGAATTATAGGAAGTAACAATGCGATAAAGTTAACTAATCAATAATCAAGCTATGCTACTCGACATCGAATCGTGATACGAACCGCAACTCGACTTAATCTGGTTATATATTTATATATATGTTGTAGAAATCAATCGAACTCAATCGAAACTCGAAACGTAATCGAACTCGAATCCGAATCGAAAATCGAACTATGATAATTAGTAGTTGGGACTAAAAGTAATTTGACTAGGAAACCCTATCGTGACGAGCCGCTCGCAATCGAAATCGAAACATTAAAAAAAATCGTCGAGTCAAACAATCAAACCAGGTGCCATCCGGCCGGATAGCCATCCGACCGGATAGCCAATGCGCTACAAAACAGACGTCATCCGACCAGGATGTCATCCGACCGAATCGTCATCCGGGCGGTACGCCATCCGATCGGATAACCCTTTCCTCTTTTGGAATCCTATAAATACCCCTGTCATTGTCATTCTTTCCATTTCTGGAAACTCTCTGTCCGAACCATTCGTGCTCCTCACCTTTTCTTCGATTTCTCTCAATCCAGGTAAGATCTCGCCCTAAACCTTGTACTTTCTCGATCTACACGCATTCCTACACCTTTCTATCTTTTAAATCTTAACTTTTAACCGTGAAATCACTAGATTTCGGGTGTTCTAGGGTGACGTCATCATGTGTTCTTCAAGAACTTCATGTTTTGACTTCAATCCACCAAGAACAACCGAGATCTAACCGATTTCCACGCAAACATACAAAGATCTTGTAAAGATCTCGACACAAGAATGGTGGAAAAGGATTGAAAGATGGTTTTAACTTTCTTTCAACTCTTTTGCACTCAAAGTACTCAAAACCGATAGGATCCGACCCTGATTTAGTCTTCTACTCGATTGTAGTGTTGTACTAGCTCAAGATCCGAAATCTACTCACGAGACTACCGATTTCGGGTTAGCCAAGACCTACCGTCTCGAGCCGGTAACCGGCCGGACTAGGGTGATTCCTGGTCGGGTTGGTCATCTGGGTCGAACTAGGGGTTCTGTTGGCTAATACGTTGTCAAAGTGTCTCGACATAATGACAAACCATCAAAACGATCAAGTGTAGGACGAACGGAACAATCGGAACGGATTGCTGTCCGACCGGATTACAATCCGATCAGATAGGTCATCCGAACGGATCACACTTGGGTCCCACCTTTAGACAACCTTACCTAAAGTTTGAGTATTGAACGAAATGTAATCCGATCGGACGACCATCTGACTGGATTACTCTTCGGATCATGAGATACTAAGACTTTAAAGACTTAAACAATTTTCAACAAGTTCAATAACAAGGTTGCCATCCGATCGGATTGCCATCCGATCGAATGACGTTCCTGTTGTGAACTTGCTTTCAGTAAGTAACCTCATCACTAAGTCGTCGTCCGACCGGACCACTGTCCAACCGGATGACCATCCGAACGGATTGTCATCTGCACGACCAGTCATCTGATCGACCGACTTGATGGATAGAGATACTTTCGTGTTTTCAAAATACTACAACGAAAACTTCAAAAGTCAAACCATCGTACACAAACACATTCTCTTTATAGGAAGAAACAATCCACTCGAATCGTCATCCGCCTGGACAAGCTGTCCGACCGGATGACCACCCGAACGGATTGTTATCCGCACGGATTGTTGCCCGATCGGATTACCATCCGATCGAACCACTATCCGACCCTTTCACACTTTGTGATGTTTTACGCATCACTTATTGTTATGCTATCAAACCTATTCAGGCTAACCTTACTCGCTAAGCGCTCCCTTCAATCCATCAACCGCTGTGAGTATACTCGATCCCTTTTTGCTTTATGCACTTTTGGGTGTTACATACGTTACGAATATTCAACTACAACAATCACACTACTCAATACCATTTGAACGCTAACCGTTAATGCATGTTATACGTGGCTTATGAATGCTTGTTTGTTATGTTTACACATGGAATGCTGTCTACCTGCCTTAGCAACGATAGTACTATAGTTTGGACTCAGCACCCGTTCACACGGGGGTTGTTAAGGACCATTACTTGCATGGATTATGGTGGTAATCATGTATTGCGAACTGCCTCGGGCAGTCAACCCGCAGTCATTGGTATCGATGGATCTATGTCGATAACTAACGTGCTTCCTTTCACTATGTGTACGTGCTGGTTATACGTAAACAAATTCGAACTCTATATGCTATTATTAAACTTGTATGCTCACCTTTACATTTTATGTATTGACTTTATTTTAACGTATGTGACAGGTGCTTAGGACGCACACTTGGTAGGAATTTGAAGCTAGAATAAAGCTTTAGAGCCCAACAAATAGTTGTCTGTAGTGGTCAAACTAAGGGTCTCTAGAAGCAGATAAACAATTGCTGTCTATTTAAATCTGAGTTGTCGGAACAGAATATTTGCCTAGATTTTGTCTGTAATAATTGTTTTACTGTTTGAGATACGGTATGGGACGTATTATTTAAATTGAATGGAATTGATAATTGTTATGGAAACTTCTGGACAATCTGTTTCGCTTAGTGCCATGCCCCGATGATTCCGCCATCGGTTGGGGTGTGACAGATTGGTATCAGAGCCATAACTATAGGGAATTAGGCAAGACTCGACCTAGTCCGGGTCGATGTCCTAGAAACCTAGTCTATAGTTAGGAACCAACAGACTGATTTGTGCATAACCAGTAGGGATTATGTACGAGCTTATTCCTCGCTATTCTCGCTTATGCTACACTATCACCGCACTCGAATTTACATCTATAAATAGGCGATGAAGTCGATATTAGGTTTGAAAACCACAAACTCTTGACTAAATTTCTTAAATTGATGCTGTTTATCCACTTGTCAATGATTTCTTCTTCTTTTTCAATAACGAACGCTTGTTCAATGGGGGAAATTATACCAAACCAGGAGTGAAATCCATATTTTGATGAATAATCTCCTCTATTTTATCAAAAACAGGGACAAAGTTGTTAAGCCAGGGGTGAAACCCTAACCTTGATGACTTGTTCCGCTCGATTTACAAACTCTCGCCAAAGTCTCGACGGACTCCAACGATCGGAAGTCACAAATACGACCAACGGGATGTGTGCCAACGCCCAAGAATCGAGGCAAAGGCATAGTCCTGGAAGTCAAATGTGCACAATGGATCCTTGCGAATAGTTGAATCGCTTTGGTTAGTAGAAGTCTACTAGCCGCAAACAGTCCATCTCTCGATTTTTGCGAATTTCAATTCTGAGCCCGCAATTGCTGACTCTGATAATTCATCGATTTTATGAGTTTATATATGTGTTTACCTGTTTATGTGTTTAAATTTTGGAGATTTACTCGATTTTTGCTTTCACTTCGATCGACACGTACGACTCGCACTACTATTCTATCTTAAATCGCTAGCAAATCATTGGATTGTGGACAACCTTATGCTACGGTGTACGCTTATACTATGCTATTCGATATACTGAAACGTGATCGCTATATTCGAACACTCGCGAACTTTGAATGATAGGTTTCTGTTTTCTGACTGCCTCTAGTGATTAAATGCGTATGTGGTTCCTTGCTTCTTTGCTCTACATGCTTACGTGCTAAGGTGATTCTGTGCTCTACCTGCTTATGTGTTAATGTGATTATGTGATCTACATGCTTATGTGTTAAGTGATCTTGTGATCTACGTAGTTGTGTGTCCATGCATGTTCCTAAGCTTTAGTAGCAGTAGACGTGTGAGGTGAGATTCGAATATTTTGTGTTGAGTCATGTGACGATGTCTGTTGCAGACAATGTCGTCTGGATCCCGTCATCCCCTACTTTCTCGTCAAGAAAAGAGAGACAAACATCTTGCTACCATCATCGCTAAGAGTGTGGCAAAGGCTGTGAGTGATGTTTATGAGAATGCCAGCAAATCGTCTGAGGAATCGAGAACCGAAGCTCCTAAAGCTACCGCGAAGGCCTTCAGTTTCAAGCAATTCAAGTCGTGTGGGCCAAAAGAATTCACTGGCGAGGGAGGTCCTACTGCACTATTCCACTGGTTTGATTCCATTGAGGTTACTCTGCGACAGAGTGGTTGCCCTGATGACCTTCGTACTCTGAATGCTACCGGCGTTTTCCAGTCCCGTGCACTAGACTGGTGGACGGCCGAGAGGAACAAGCGAGGGAACGATGCAGTATACGGTCTGTCGTGGGACGTGCTCAAGGAAGTTATGCTAGAGGAATTCTGCCCTCCTCACGAACGTCAAAAGCTAGAAGATGAATTTTGGCACATACAGCAAAAGGATGGTGACAATGCTGGTCTCACTGCTCGTTTCACACAGCTCAGCATTATCTGTCCCGACCAAGTCAAGACTCCAGATATGGCAATCAAGAAATATATCCGGGCACTGCCCGACTGCGTTGCTGATTTCGTGCAAGCGGCTAAGACTACGACGATCGAGGAAACTTATCTACTGGCCGCTGAAATCAACGACAAGCGGGTTAAGGCTGGTGTCTGGGATAAGACTTCGAAGCATCTGCATCAAGCTACCGCTACCGCACCAACTGCCGAACCCACCTCATCGAGCAACGAGAGGAAGAACAAGAGAAAGAACAGCTCCAGTAACAAGAACTGTGCGATCACTGCTGCACCAGTTCAATCCGTACCAGCTCAACAGCGCCAAGTGGTAGCGCCTGTGGCCAATGCACCTCTTGCCAAGC
The DNA here is from genome assembly GCA_030545235.1 of Helianthus tuberosus. NCBI lineage: Eukaryota > Viridiplantae > Streptophyta > Magnoliopsida > Asterales > Asteraceae > Helianthus > Helianthus tuberosus. Next base: position 24,388 of record JARYGA010017664.1, read on the forward strand.
GTACATACACCGGGCCACATCCGCTCTGCCCTACTTGTACCTACCACCACCCGACTACCATTGCTTGCCGTTTTTGTGCTCACTGCAATGTGAACGGTCATTTTACTGCCAACTGCCGTATTCGACAAGCTCCTGCTCATCAAGCTCTACTCACCGCCCCACAGGGTCAACAAGCTCCTCCGGCACCCGCAGTCAAAGCCAGAGCCTGCTTCGCATGTGGCGATCCTAACCATTTCACCAACATGTGCCCAACCAGGGTCGTGAAACAAGAGCCCCAGCGGCAACAGCCTCAACAGCAGCAGCAACACCAGCAACAACAGCAGCAACAGCAACAACTGGCCGCACGCGCCAGAACTTTCAACATCAACGTGCGCCAAGCCCAAGCCGACAACAACGTGGTTAATGGTACGTTCCTTGTGAATGGTAGTTATGCATCATGTTTGTTTGATACTGGAGCCGATAATTGCTTTGTGTCGTTCGAATTCGAGAAGCTCCTTAGTCGTAAACGCTCCAAACTCTCCTCGACATTCGACGTTGAAGTCGCCACTGGAAGAACTGTCGCCGTCAATTCCGTTATCCGTGATTGTACTCTTAAGCTCAACAATCACATCTTCCCAATCGACCTCATTCCGATGCAACTCGGAAGTTTCGACGTCATAGTACGCATGGACTTCCTACGCGAAAACCATGCTGAAGTTGTGTGTTACGATAAGATGATTCGTTTCTCGCTCGCGAATGGTGATTTATTGTGTGTATACGGTGAAACTGCCTCAAAAGGGCTCAAGCTCATGTCATGTGTCCAAGCTAGCAAGTATCTCCGCAAGGAATACAGAGCTTTCTTGGCAAACATTGTAGTAGCGGAGAAGGAAAAGAAAGAGAAGAAGGAAGTAAAAGACGTTCCTGTGGTTCGAGAATTTCCTAATGTTTTTCCAGAGGATCTTCTCGGACTACCGCCAAGTCGTGATATCGACTTCTGTATCGACCTCATTCCTGGAGCTAATCCTGTTGGCAAAGCCCCTTATCGACTCGCGCCATCCGAAATGCGTGAACTCTCAAACCAACTCCAGGAATTACTTGAGAAAGGCTTCATTCGCCCGAGCACCTCTCCATGGGGCGCTCCAGTCCTTTTTGTCAAAAAGAAGGACGGGTCATTCCAGATGTGCATCGACTATCGGGAATTGAATAAGTTAACTATCAAGAACCGATATCCTCTACCTCGCATCGATGATTTGTTTGATCAACTACAAGGCGCTAGGTGTTTCTCGAAGATCGATCTACGTTCAGTCTATCATCAACTACGCATACAAGAGGAGGATATACCCAAAACCGCGTTTCGCACCCGATACGGTCATTACGAATTCGTTGTTATGCCTTTTGGCTTAACCAACGCACCAGCGGTTTTCATAGATCTGATGAATCGCGTGTGTAAACCATATCTCGACCGTTTCGTCATCGTATTCATCGACAACGTCTTGATCTATTCCAAATCGAAAGCCGAACACGCGCAACATCTACGTTTGGTTCTCGAGTTACTCTAGGGGAACCAACTCTATGCCAAGTTCTCCAAGTGCGAATTCTGGTTGGAGGAAGTTTAGTTTCTGGGTTACATTGTTAATAGTCAAGGTATTCACGTCGATCCTAGGAAGACTGAAGCTGTTAAGAGTTGGGTTACGCCTAAGAACCCGTCTGAAGTCCGCTCATTTCTCGGACTAGCGGGCTATTATCGACGATTTATCGAAGGATTCTCAAAGATTGCTGTGCCGCTTACCTCTCTTACGCATAAAGATCAGCCTTTTGTCTGGGGAACCAAACAAGAGACTGCCTTTCAAACCCTCAAGTATAAGCTTTGCAATGCTCTTGTTCTCACATTGCCCGACGGAAACAACGATTTCATTGTCTACTATGATGCTTCCAACCTTGGTCTCGGTTGTGTCCTCATGCAACGGAGCAAGGTTATAGCTTACGCGTCTCGTCAGCTCAAAATCCATGAGAAGAACTATACAACCCATGACCTCGAGCTAGGCGCGGTTGTTTTTGCATTAAAGATTTGGCGACACTACCTGTATGGTACCAAATGTACAATCTTCACCGATCATAGGAGCCTACAACACATCTTTAATCAAAAGGAACTTAATATGCGTCAACGCCGATGGGTAGAACTTCTCAATGATTACGACTGTGAGATCCGTTATCACCCAGGCAAGGCGAATGTTGTTGCCGACGCACTCAGCAGACAGAGTTATCTGCTTAGCACTCGTAATGTTCAAGCCCAACATGATCTCGAAACCCTTATTCGTGAAGCCCAGCATGCGTGTTTTAACGAACGTACGCTGAAGAGGGAACGAATCTACCACGATGGAGCCCAGTTTGTGAGCAAATCCAATGGGATATTCCACTTTCTGGACCGAATCTGGATCCCTAAGCGGACCAATTTGCGACAAATCCTGATGGATGAAGCCCACAAATCCCATTATTCTATTCACCCCGGTGCTGACAAAATGTACCAGGATCTTCGCTACAAGTACTGGTGGCCCGGCATGAAAAGGGATATTGTCCTCTACGTTGGAAAATGCCTAACCTGTGCTAGAGTCAAAGCTGAACATCAAAGACCCTCTGGCTTACTCAAACAACCACCAATTCCTATGTGGAAGTGGGAAAGTATAGCTATGGATTTCATAACAAAGCTTCCGCACACGTCATCAGGTCACGACAGCATTTGGGTTGTGGTTGACCGTTTGACTAAATCAGCTCACTTTCTGCCAATACGAGAAGACTACAAGGTAGAACGATTAGCCCGAATTTACACCGACGAGATCATTTGTAATCATGGGACGCCTCGTGACATCATCTCTGATCGTGATGCGCGGTTTACCTCACGACTGTGGGAAATGTTTCAAACGGCACTCGGTACATCGCTTAATCTAAGTACCGCTTTCCACCCTCAAACCGACGGTCAGACTGAAAGAACGATTCGTACTCTTGAAGACATGCTCCGTTCGTGTGTCTTGGACTTCGGTGGTAATTGGGATAAATACCTGCCGTTAGTCGAATTCTCGTATAACAACAGCTATCATTCCAGCATCCAAATGGCACCATTCGAGGCTTTATACGGGAGAAGATGTCGATCGCCTATTATGTGGCACGAGATCGGTCATTCGCAATTAACCGGTCCTGAGCTATTTCAAGAAACGACAGACAAAATTTTCCAAATCCGAGACAACCTGGTAAAATCTCGGGATCGACAGAAAAGTTACGCCGATAAGAAGCGCAAGCCCCGTGAATTTGACGTTGGTGACCACGTACTCCTAAAGGTATCACCTTGGAAGGGTGTAGTCCGATTCGGCAAAAAGGGAAAACTCGCGCCTTGATATGTTGGACCTTTTAAGATTCTGGAAAGGATCGGAAAAGTCGCCTACAGACTCGAACTACCGGAGGAACTTAGTAATGCTCACCCGACTTTCCATGTGTCAAACCTCCGAAAGTGCCTAGCCGACCACGACTTACATGTCTCTCTCGATTACCTGCAAGTAAATGAAACATTACACTTCGTGGAGAAGACTGTCGAAATCATGGATCGCCAAACCAAGCAGTTCAGACACTCTCGCATTCCTATTGTGAAAGTCCGATGGGAAGGCAAACGAGGCGCAGAGTTCACTTGGGAACTCGAAAGCGACATGAAGGTGAAGTACCCACAATTGTTTAAAGAAAGAAACTAGAAAGAGAAAGTGACATCGTGATTCAAGTGCTTTGTACGATTTCATATCAATCTATAGAATCACCGATTATATTACGTTCTCGTGTGTTTGATCACGTTCGTGTACGGATTCTGCACGTCACACGTTCGGTTCGCAATCGTTCCAGAGTCGAAACCAATCCGAACAGAAAATTCTCAAACGTGATTCATGGTGTTGTACAGCTTCCAGCTTAATTTCGAGACGAAATTCCCTAAACAAGGGGAGGCTGTAACACCCCGTGTTTTCGAAAGTCAAAGTCAAAGTCAAGGTCAAAGTCAACAACCGATTGTACGAATTTGACTTATAGTAATTTCCTTATTTTAATTGTATTATGTGGAGTAAGTGTTGTTAATTGCTAAAATCGATGTGTGTTAATTGCTATCTAATCAACTTGTGACTGTGAATTATAGGAAGTAACAATGCGATAAAGTTAACTAATCAATAATCAAGCTATGCTACTCGACATCGAATCGTGATACGAACCGCAATTCGACTTAATCTGGTTAATTATACGTGTGTGTGTGCCTTATGTGTTACTTGTGCGTGTTATATATTTATATATATGTTGTGGAAATCAATCGAACTCAATCGAAACTCGAAACGTAATCGAACTCGAATCCGAATCGAAAATCGAACTATGATAATTAGTAGTTGGGACTAAAAGTAATTTGACTAGGAAACCCTATCGTGACGAGCCGCTCGTAATCGAAATTGAAACATAAAAAAAAATCGTCGAGTCAAACAATCAAACCAGGTGCCATCCGACCGGATAGCCACTGCGCTACAAAACAGACGTCATCCGACCAGGATGTCATCCGACCGGATCGTCATCCGGGCGGTACGCCATCCGATCGGATAACCCTTTCCTCTTTTGGAGTCCTATAAATACCCCTGTCATTGTCATTCTTTCCATTTCTGGAAACTCTCTGTCCGAACCATTCGTGCTCCTCACCTTTTCTTCGATTTCTCTCAATCCAGGTAAGATCTTTCCCTAAACCTTGTACTTTCTCGATCTACACGCACTCCTACACCTTTCTATCTTTTAAATCTTAACTTTTAACCATGAAATCACTAGATTTCGGGTGTTCTAGGGTGACGTCATCATGTGTTCTTCAAGAACTTCATGTTTTGACTTCAATCCACCAAGAACAACCGAGATCTAACCGATTTCCACGCAAACATACAAAGATCTTGTAAAGATCTCGACACAAGAATGGTGGAAAAGGATTGAAAGATGGTTTTAACTTTCTTTCAACTCTTTTGCACTCAAAGTACTCAAAACCGATAGGATCCGACCCTGATTTAGTCTTCTACTCGATTGTAGTGTTGTACTAGCTCAAGATCCGGAATCTACTCACGAGACTACCGATTTCGGGTTAGCCAAGACCTACCGTCTTGAGCCGGTAACCGGCCGGACTAGGGTGATTCTTGGTCGGGTTGGTCATCTGGGTCGAACTAGGGGTTCTGTTGGCTAACACGTTGTCAAAGTGTCTCGACATAATGACAAACCATCAAAACGATCAAGTGTAGGACGAACGGAACAATCGGAACGGATTGCTGTCCGACCGGATTACAATCCGATCGGATAGGTCATCCGAACGGATTGCCATCCGAACGGATCACACTTGGGTCCCACCTTTAGACAACCTTACCTAAAGTTTGAGTATTGAACGAAATGTAATCTGATCGGACGACCATCTGACTGGATTACTCTTCGGATCATGAGATACTAAGACTTTTAAGACTTAAACAATTTTCAACATGTTCAATAACAAGGTTGCCATCCGATCGGATTGCCATCCGATCGAATGACGTTCCTGTTGTGAACTTGCTTTCAGTAAGTAACCTCATCACTAAGTCGCCATCCTACCGGACCACTGTCCGACCGGATGACCATCCGAACGGATTGTGATCCGCATGACCAGTCATCCGATCGACCGACTTGATGGATAGAGATACTTTCGTGTTTTCAAAATACTACAACGAAAACTTCAAAAGTCAAACCATCGTACACAAACACATTCTCTTTATAGGAAGAAACAATCCACTCAAATCGTCATCCGCCCGGACAAGCTGTCCGACCGAATGACCACCCGAACGGATTGTTATCCGCACGGATTGCTGTCCGATCGGATTACCATCCGATCGAACCACTATCCGACCCTTTCACACTTTGTGACGTTTTACGCATCACTTATCGTTATGCTATCAAACCTATTCAGGCTAACCTTACTCGCTAAGCGCTCCCTTCAATCTATCAACCGCTGTG